>CM053027.1:15709018-15901518 GCA_028564925.1 Lithobates sylvaticus | reverse complement strand
ATGTATCGGGGGTGGAGAGGGGCGGCGCTGGCTCCCAATACAAGCCGGTGCAGTGGGGATGTATCGGGGGTGGAGAGGGGCGGCGCTGGCTCCCAATACAAGCCTGTGCAGTGGGGATGTATCGGGGGTGGAGAGGGGCGGCGCTGGCTCCCAATACAAGCCTGTGCAGTGGGGATGTATCGGGGGTGGAGAGGGGCGGCGCTGGCTGGTACAATTTTTTTTTTCAAAGCTCGCGCTGCGAGCTTGTGCGGGGCAAAGATGTATGGTCCCAGGCAGCTGCAGTTTACTGACGGCGGCGGCCCTACTCGCACTGCTCATAATTTAACTCGCCAAATGCGAGCAGGCGAGTACAATTTTTGAGCCCTGCTGTATCGGCCTAAACTGAGGAAAAAAAAAAAAGTTTTTTTATATATTTTTTGGGGATATTTATTATAGCAAAAAGTAAAAAATATAGAATTTTTTTCAAAATTGACGCGCTATTCTTGTTTATAGCGCAAAAAATAAAAATCGCAGGGGCGATCAAATACCACCAAAAGAAAGCTTTATTTGTGGGAAAAAAAGGACGCCAATTTTGTCTGGGAGCCACGTCGCACGACCGCGCAATTGTCAGTTAAAGCAAAGCAGTGCCGAATCGCAAAAAGGGGCCTGGTCCTTTGGCTGCCAATTGGTCCGGGGCTGAAGTGGTTAAAGCGATATTAAACCCAAAACCAAAACATTTAATATATTGCAGCTTACCAATGATTAGATGCGGTGACTGCATTCGTTTTCTTTTTATGCTTTTTTCCCTCTGGATTTAGGAGCATAGGTGAAATTTTGGATAGCAGCATTGTCAATCTGGGTGGAGGGGAGTGTTAGATGTACTAGCAGATTTAGATACACTAACAAACGGAAGTCGAACTCCAGCTAAAACTTTAGGCTAGGTTTACACTTGTGTGGATAGTTACCGCTGCGGGACCACACTTGTTTCAGCAGCCACAATCCCCCACACAGAAAAACGTGCAGCTGTTCTGGAGATGCATGGGAGTACCATTAATCCCAATGGTACCCCCACACACTGGAAACTGCAGCACAGTTTCCCACACTGGGAACCATTTTGCACTGTGTGGTTTGTCTGCGGCTGTGTTTCCTGAAAAAGTGCAGGGACCTTTTCCCTGCATTTTCAGTGTATACAGCAGCCCATTGTAATGAATGTGCTGCTGTGCACGAGCAACGTAGCCACAGGAAAACCGCATACAGAAGGGGTGTCAAATTCAATTTCATCATGGGCCACATCAACAGTATGGTTGCCCTCAAAGGTACCAGTGGTACCTTGGGTGTGTTACGTAAAGAGTGTAGGGTTCATGAGTGCGTTATGTACAAAGCTCAGGATTATGGTACATACAGAGTGCAGAGGTCAGGAGTGCATTATGTGCAAAGCTCAGGATTATGGTACATACAGAGTGCAGGGTTCAGGAGTGTGTTATGTGCAAAGCTCAGGATTATGGTACATACAGAGTGCAGGGTTCAGGAGTGTGTTATGTGCAGAGCTCAGGATTATGCCACGTACAGAGTGCAGGGTTCAGGAGTACGTTATGTAAAAAGCTCAGGATTATGGTACATACAGACTGCAGGGTTCAGGAGTGCATTATGTACAAAGCTAAGGATTATGGCACATACAGACTGCAGGATTCAGGAGTGCGTTTAATACAAAGCTCAGGATTATGGTAGATACAGAGTGCAGGGTTCAGGAGTGCGTTATGTACAAAGCTCGAGATTATGGTACATACAGAGTGCAGGGTTCAGGAGTGCGTTATGTACAAAGTTTAGGATTATGATACATACAGAGTGCAGAATTCAGGAGTGCGTTATGTGCAGAGCTCAGGATTATGCTACGTACAGAGTGCAGAGTTCAGGAGTGCATTATGTTCAAAGCTCAGGAATATGCTACTTGCAGAGTTCAGGAGTGTGCTGTGTACAGAGTGCAGGGTTCAGGAGTTTGTTATGTACAGAGTTCAGGGGTGTGCTGTGTATAGAGTGCAGGGCAACTCCAACCTCTTCCCTGAAGCTTTCCTGCATCTCTCTCTCCTGCCTTGCCTGGCTCTAGTACCTCCCTGTATAGGCAGCTCTGTCTTACCGTGCAGGGAGGGGGAGGGGAGGGTGAGAGCTGGAGGTGGCGAAAAGGAGTTCCGCCATGTTTCAGCTCCAAAACTGGGTGCAAGGGCCACATAAAAAGGCCTGGAGGTCCAGATTCGGCCCACAGGCCTTGTGTTTCACCTGGTGATCTGGCGAGTAGCACACCTCCTCTGGATGAAGGAGCACAGGTGAAATTTTGGATAGCAGCATTGTCAGTCTGGGTGGAGGGGAGTGTTAGATGCACTAGCAGATTTAGATACACTAACAAACGGAAGTCGAACTCCAGCTAAAACTTTAGGCTAGGTTTACACTTGTGTGGATAGTTACCGCTGCGGGACCACACTTGTTTCAGCAGCCACAATCCCCCACACAGAAAAACGTGCAGCTGTTCTGGAGATGCATGGGAGTACCATTAATCCCAAAGGCACCCCCACACACTGGAAACTGCAGCACAGTTTCCCACACTGGGAACCATTTTGCACTGTGTGGTTTGCCTGCGGCTGTGTTTTCTGAAAAAGTGCAGGGACCTTTTCCCTGCATTTTCAGTGTATACAGCAGCCCATTGTAATGAATGTGCTGCTGTGCACGAGCAACGTAGCCACAGGAAAACCGCATACAGAAGGGGTGTCAAATTCAATTTTATCATGGGCCACATCAACAGTATGGTTGCCCTCAAAGGGCCAGTTGTACCTTGGGTGTGTTACGTAAAGAGTGTAGGGTTCACGAGTGCATTATGTACAAAGCTCAGGATTATGGTACATACAGAGTCCAGGGTTCAGGAGTGCTTTTAGTACAAAGCTCAGGATTATGGTACATACAGAGTGCAGGGTTCAGGAGTGCATTATGTACAAAGCTCAGGATTATGGTACATACAGAGTGTAGAGTTCAGGAGTGCGTTATGTGCAGAGCTCAGGATTATGCTACGTACAGAGTGCAGGGTTCAGGAGTGCGTTATGTAAAAAGCTCAGGATTATGGTACATACAGAGTGCAGGGTTCAGGAGTGTATTATGTACAAGGCTCAGGATTATGGTACATACAGAGTGCAGGGTTCAGGAGTGCGTTATGTACAAAGCTCGGGATTATGATACATACAGAGTTCAGGAGTGCTTTATGTACAAAGCTCAGGATTATGCTACATACAGAGTGCAGAGTTCAGGAGTGTGTTATGTTCAAAGCTCAGGATTATGCTACTTGCAGAGTTCAGGAGTGTGCTGTGTACAGAGTGCAGGGTTCAGGAGTTTGTTATGTACAGAGTTCAGGGGTGTGCTGTGTATAGAGTGCAGGGCAACACCAACCTCCTCCCTGAAGCTTTCCTGCATCTCTCTCTCCTGCCTTGCCTGGCTCTAGTACCTCCCTGTATAGGCAGCTCTGTCTTACCGTGCAGGGAGGGGGAGGGGAGGGTGAGAGCTGGAGGTGGCGAAAAGGAGTTCTGCCACATTCCAGCTGCAAAAATGGGTGAAAGGGCCACATAAAAAGGCCTGGAGGGCATGTGTCATACAGTGTACGTGACCCAGGGCTTATAAGCAGTTACAGCAAACAAGTTTTATTGCTTTAGGGATAAAGGTTTAACGTACGTAAATAAAAGTTGATTATTGTAAGCATCTATATTTAACTAGGTATATAGGTATATGCTAAGCTGCAGCCTCCCTGTAAAAAATACTCCACATATGAATTCCAAAAAAATGGTAATCAAGGGAAGGGAATTTGGCGCTGCTTAAAACAGATATTTAAATTACATGTGTACTACCACCTGTGATACTAAATAAAATTAAGAATTTTTCTTGTATATATAAAATATCTGTGAATATATTTTTCCTTTTAAAACAGGTGTCATGAATATATACAACCAAATGCAGTGTGAAAAAAATATATATGTGGAAAAAATTTAATAAATTAAAGGGTCACTAAAGGAATTTTTTATTTTTTTTTAAATAACAAACATGTTATAATTACCTCCACTGTGCAGCTCGTTTTGCACAGAGTGGCCCCGAACCTCCTCTTCTGGGGTCCCTCGGCGGCTGTCTTGGCTCCTCCCCGCCAAGGACTCCACAACTTCATGCGAGCTCCCTCGCATGGTGTGGAGTACTAGCGGGCACGCTCCCGTGATACAGCTGGCAGCCATAGAAATTAAAGGGTCACTAAAGGAATTTTTTTTTTTTAAATAACAAACATGTTATCACTAAACACCTAATAACAAACACTGTATCACTCGGCCTGCCCCCCGGCGCATCACGTCATTGGATGTGATTGACAGCAGCGCGAGCAAATGGCTGTGCTGCTTTCAATCCATCCACTCTAGCCAATCAACGGCCAGGGTGAGCGGCGAAGAGGATGTCGGGCGCGAGCGCGGGACTTTCAAGGGGTCAGGTAAGTATAACAGGGGGGCCTGGGGGGGGGGGGGGGGGGCGGCATTGTCGGATGTTTTTTCACCTTAATGCATAGAATGCATTATGGTGAAAAAACTTTTACCTTTACAACCCCTTTAAGTCAATATTGAGTCCAATTCTGTAATATAAAACTATCCACAATAAAAGTCCATATTCCCAAAAGTGACTTGTGCAGATTCCAAGTGATAACGATTTATCACAATTTCCGTGCAGAAAATGAATGAAGTGACTTTTCCGTGCTCCCCCTTAGGTTTATGCACTCACCAGAAACCCCTGTCAAAAAAGCCAATATAAAGGAATAGTAGTGGTTAAAAAAATACACTTGTAGGTTTAACTAATCTTTTTTTGTATAATTCTCCTTTAAGGGGGCGTGGCAGGGTGTGTGTTCTATGCCTGCATACGTTTGCTAATAGATGTCCCTCATTTCCATCTCAAAGAATTGTGAGGTGTGTATCAGGTGGGGGGCACTACATGGTGCGTAGTGGGAGCAGCATCACTACGTCTGTCAGCAGAAAATACAAGCCAAATCTGGATAGGAAGATTGAGCTGAGAGGAGGAGGTGCGGACTGTGCTCTCTCTCCTTCACTCCAGTTCCTCCCTCCTGCCCGCTATCTCTTCCCAGCAAACAATGTGGTTGGGGAGCGGGAAAGCAAACCCTATAAAGTCCCAATCTGACAGCCAGTGTTGTTCCTGATGTTGTGATCCCATATCCCTGCAGCACCTGGCATCTCTCCCTAATCAGCTGCCTGTCAAAAGTGTTAAAAGTCAGCACCTCCTCAACACTGACATGTCACAATGAGGAGGAGCCTGGGAGGGAAGACACCCCACAGCTATTTGTCGTGCTGTGCCTGAGGTCTCTGTGTTTGAAGGAGGGGGTATTGCACTGGGGGGGCTGTGTCCTCTCACAAATAAACATAGATGTCACAGGTATTCCATTCACCTATGATGCAAATCTCTAATCATTACAGATTTAGTGTCACAGATCACACACACCTGTCCCCTAACAATCACCAGAGAGAAGGAACTAGACACACTGCACCTCACACCAATGTAAGGCATCTTTATCCATCACTATAGAAATTGGGGCATCAATGTAGAGGATGGGTAGATCAGTAGAGGGGATGGAGGGGAGTGGCACTAAAGGATATTAGGGGGGTTATCATTATATTAGATGAGGGGAGTGCTACTATAGGAGATGTGGATGTCACTACAGGAGATGAGGGAAATGTCCTTTTAGAAGACTGTACAGGGGGTGCCACTACAGGAGAGGGGAGTGTCACTATAGAAGATGGGGGAAGTTACCATTGGAGACGGGGCATCACTATAGGATATTTAGGTGTCACTATAGAAGATGGGGTGTCACTATAGGAAATGAGGGGATTTCACTATAGAAGATGGGGGTGCCACTGTAGAAGATGGAGGGGTGTCACTATAGAAGATGGGTGGTGTCACTATAGAATGTGGAAGGGTGCTACTATAAGAATAGAGGTGTTACTTTAAGAGATGAG
Source organism: Lithobates sylvaticus (assembly GCA_028564925.1). NCBI lineage: Eukaryota > Metazoa > Chordata > Amphibia > Anura > Ranidae > Lithobates > Lithobates sylvaticus. Next base: position 15,895,510 of record CM053027.1, on the reverse strand, counting down.
GGAAATTACATTTTAGGAGACTGTGAATGTGTACCACGACAGCAGATGGGAGAGTCACTATAGAAGATGAGGGGGTGCCACTATAGAAGATGAGGGGATGTCACTATAGAAGATGAGGGGATGTCACTATAGAAGATGAGGGGATGCCACTATAGAATATGAGGGGATGTCACTATAGAAGATGAGGGGATGTCACTATAGAAGATGAGGGGATGTCACTAAAGAAGATGAGGGGATGTCACTATAAAAGATGGGGGGGTGTCACTATAAAAGATGGGGGGGTGTCACTATAAAAGATGGGGGGGGCGTCACTATAAAAGATGAGGGGATTTCACTATAGAAGATGGGGGTGTCACTATAGAAGATGGGGGGGGTGTCACTATAGAAGATGAGGGGTTGTCACTATAGAAGATGAGGGGATGTCACTATAGAAGATGAGGGTGTCACTATAGAAGATGAGGGGATGTCACTATAGAAGATGAGGGGATGTCACTAAAGAAGATGAGGGGATGTCACTATAGAAGATGAGGGGATGTCACTATAAAAGATGGGGGGGTGTCACTATAAAAGATGAGGGGGTGTCACTATAGAAGATGGGGGTGTCACTATAGAAGATGGGGGTGTCACTATAGAAGATGGGGGGTGTCACTATAGAAGATGAGGGGATGTCACTATAGAAGATGAGGGGATGTCACTATAGAAGATGAGGGGTTGTCACTATAGAAGATGAGGGGATGTCACTATAGAAGATGAGGGTGTCACTATAGAAGATGAGGGGATGTCACTATAGAAGATGAGGGGATGTCACTATAGAAGATGAGGGGATGTCACTATAGAAGATGAGGGTGTCACTATAGAAGATGAAGGGATGTCACTAAAGAAGATGAGGGGATGTCACTATAGAAGATGAGGGGATGTCACTATAGAAGATGAGGGTGTCACTATAAAAGATGAGGGGATTTCACTATAGAAGATGAGGGGATGTCACTATAGAAGATGAGGGGATGTCACTATAGAAGATGGGGGGGGGTGTCACTATAGAAGATGAGGGGTTGTCACTATAGAAGATGAGGGGATGTCACTATAGAAGATGAGGGTGTCACTATAGAAGATGAGGGGATGTCACTATAGAATATGAGGGGATGTCACTATAGAAGATGAGGGTGTCACTATAGAAGATGAGGGGATGTCACTATAGAATATGAGGGGATGTCACTATAGAAGATGAGGGGATGTCACTATAGAAGATGAGGGGATGTCACTATAGAATATGAGGGGATGTCACTATAGAAGATGAGGGGATGTCACTATAGAAGATGAGGGGATGTCACTATAGAAGATGAGGGTGTCACTATAGAAGATGAGGGGATGTCACTATAGAATATGAGGGGATGTCACTATAGAAGATGAGGGGATGTCACTATAGAAGATGAGGGGATGTCACTATAGAAGATGAGGGGATGTCACTATAGAAGATGAGGGGATGTCACTATAGAATATGTGGGGGTGTCACTATAGAAGATGAGGGTGTCACTATAGAAGATGAGGGGATGTCACTATAGAAGATGAGGGTGTCACTATAGAAAATGGGGGGATGTCACTATAGAATATGAGGGGGTGTCACTATAGAAGATGAGGGGATGTCACTATAGAAGATGAGGGGATGTCACTATAGAAGATGGTAGGATTTCTGCATAGAAGATGGGGGGGGGGTCACTATTGAAGATGGGGGGATTTCTGTATAGAAGATGGGGGTGTCACTATTGAAGATGGGGGAATTTCCCTTTAGAAGGTGAGGGGATGTCACTATAGAAGATGGGGGTGTCACTATAGAAGATGGGGGGGTGTCACTTTAAGAGATGGAGGGGTGCTACTATAAGAATAGAGGTGTCACTTTAAGACATGAGGGAAATGTCATTTTAGGAGACTTTGCAGGGATTATCACTACAGAAGATGGGAGAGTCACTATAGTAGATGGGGGAATGTCACTATTAGAGATGGGGTGTCACTACAGGAGATGGGGGTGTCACTACAGGAGATGGGGGTGTTACTATAGGAGATGAAGGAAATGTCATTTGAGGAGACTTTGCAGGACATGCCACTACAGGAAATGGGATGTCACTATAGGAGGGATATCACTGTTAGGGACACTATAGGAAGGATGTTACCATTATAGATGGGGGTGTCACTATAGGAGATGATAGAAGTATATCCACGCCACCCCCTACATGGTTAATTGATAGATTCATGTATAGCATGAATCTATCCACGCATGCCGTAACTACCCCCTATTAATGCGTCCGGCTCCATTCAGGATGCCGTGTGCATGAATTACAGCTGCAGGGGTGTTTTTTTGAAACACCTGATTAGAGCCATAGGCTCTAATAGGCTTAAAATAGGGTGGACTTGGAGCGCAGAGCATTGCGCTCGGAGCCCACCTAGGTGTGTTAGAAAAGCAAACGAATATTCGCTTTTCTAACACTGAATTGCCTCTCCACCAATCAGGGAGCGCGGGTCTGATACCCGTTTCCCGTGTTGCTGAAAGGTCAGGCGATCCTATTGGACGCCTAGGAGGAGGGAAGGAGAAGAGGACACAGGAGACGCAGCCTAATTCCCTGCCCAATGTGCCCATCGATTCCCGCCGATGTGTGCCCACCGATCCCCGATGTGTACACCGATCCCTGCCACTGTGTGCCCAATGATCCCAGATGCTGTTTGCCTGCCAATCCCTGATGTGCCCGCCAATCCCCACCGCTGATGAGGTAAGTGCTGGTGGACCAGCAGACAGCGGGGGCGGTTTGAGGTGCCGAGGGGGGTGGTTGTTTGCCGCTCCACCCCAAAAAAAAAACACCACCCGCCACTGGAAGTCACTATAAAAAAATGGGGGGATGTTAGTTTTTTTTTATGGGGATTGGTGCACTCTTTCTTTCTCTAAGAGCCCCTTATGGTCCCTGGTATGTAGCAGGCAGGTAGATCACACATCAGACACTACACAGCACACACAGCTCAGACATTACCTGTCATACACCTCCAGATATTTCCTGATATATCCTCTACTGTCCTCTCCATTGTCCTGGCAGAGCACTGTATGAATTATCACATTGAAAGATCCTGAGTTTATAAGGATCTCAACAGGTCTGATGATGTAAGGGGGAAGTTCTCCAAGTACATAAAGAGATTATAACAGTGTAAAAAACAGCAATAAAAAGAAAAACTATGAAGAAAACAGATAATAAAAAAAGGTCATGGAAACAAAAGGCAAAACATGACTTTCACTTTTAAACAAAATTTTTTCATGTGACACTCCTTGTACCCACAAAATATTTCCCCCTTCACATTAGAAGCCCCCCTATACATTTGAGTTCCCCTTCACTGCAAAAGTCCCCACTGTACATCAGAGTCTTGACTTTAGAAGCCCCCACCTCTTCACATTACAGGTCATTTGTTGGCAGCGTTGGGATGCTTCCTGCAGTCTGGGACATCCAAACCACCACTGGGATCCAAGGTCCAGATAGCAGAAGAACAGAGGTACAGATACCAGCCGCCATGGAAGAGGAATTCAGAGGGAGGCTGGGAGAGAAGCGGATGCAGCACAGGGGACCAGTGTCAGTGCAGGTCCTGCTGGGATGGTTTCATTCCATCCGCTGGCAACTCTGGAAGGAAGTGCTAGATTGTGAGCAGCACCACCAGGGAAAAATTCTCCCCTCCACCCAGGAAAGGTACTGGTCGTAGTATGAAGTGTGGCTGCTGTTATTGGGGGAACAACCGCACAAGGAGTGGACAGCTGAGTTAAACAGGCTGATCCAGGCAGAGATGCCGGACAAGAGCTACAGTGCCCTCCGCTGGCATGTAGCCGAAGTGTGCCCGTGGACAGCAGATGACAGAAGGCTTTGGCTATCGTGGCCTGGGACTGTTGTCTGGAGTGGCATTTGGAGGAAATCTTGGGAGTACAGAGACTGGATGCTGAACATCTCGGAAGTGCTCTGGGCACAGGAAGATTTGGAGTTTCTAGCCGTTCAGGAATGGGACCTGAGATCGCCTACAGACTGGCTGCTAGACTCTGCTCAGCAGCAGGTCTGGGCTCCCTTTGCCTGGGACTATCCAGAAGTACCAGCCAACAGCTCTAAAACCCTGGCTGAAGTGTCGGCAAGGGGCAGAGTAACAGGATGCTTTGCCCATCTCCACCCGCAGCTATGGAAGCGGAGCTCTTATGGCCAGGATACAGCAAGTGCTGACTCACATTGACAAACCTGTTACTGCACAGGATGAGCTTAAATGGAGGCATGCGTCTGTCCAGCAGCTGAAAAAGGGTATGGGGATGGAGCAGCCAGGTCATCTTCACAGCGGCAGTTCAAGGACTAGGGAGGAGAGGAAACCGTTCTCAACCATTCTTACTCCCCAGTCACAAATCCCAGAAAGCATGGATTTAATTTACTTTTCATCAGATGTAACATTTACTGAGCTTCCAACTGAAGTGCTGACAGCAGGACAGAGCTCTGCTAGCATCTGCCAAGCACTGGCAACATTGTCTTGGTTCTAGGGACAGGAAATAGTCTCTATCCTAACCCACCAGCTCTAGAGACTGGGTATGATCCGGAGCTGGAGACAGAAAGAGGGATGGAAAGGAAGCTGAAAGAGGGAGCTCCACTGCCCTGCAGTCTACTAAGGAAGGACAGCCTGCTGTGTCTGGAAAAACTAGCCTAGCAAAAGGCCTCAAAGCTGTTTTTTCCACAGCTGCAGGACCCAAAGGATAGTGTGAGTACCTCTATGTCAGGAACCATGAATCAGATGGAGACAGAAAATGCAGTAAAAAATCACACATTTTAATGTAATAGTAAAAATGGTACAGAACAGTAAATGTAGTCAAAACATAGCCAGGGATCAACAGCCAAAGCGGATAGTCAGACAAGCCAGTAAATCAGGAAACCAGAAATCAGCGTAGTTGGAGGCAGAAGAACAGGATCAGGAACCAGATGGGACGTGATTTACGTATGTGTTCGCTTCTGTACGTGACCTCAGAGGGATGGGGCACTTTAAATTTTATTTGTTTTCTTATTTATTTTACTTTTTATTTTTTATTTTTACACTGTCCTTTAAAAAAAAAAAATTTAGGTCACTTTTAATTCTATTACAAGGAATGTAAACATCCCTTGTAATAAAAAAAAAGCATTACAGGACCTCTTAAATGTGCGATCTGGGGTCAAAAAGACCTCAGATCTAATATTTACACTAAAATGCAAACAAATAAAAAAAAATGAAATGTCATTTTTTTTGCAAAAAACAAAATATCCCCTTTAAGACCATTGGGGCGGAAGTGACATTTGACGTTGCTTCCACCATTCAATGTTATGGAGCCGAGCGGGCACCATCTTTCCCTCACTCGGCTCCATGTTTCAGAGGAGAAAGGACGCGATTGTCTCCACCGCTACAAACAGCTCCGCTAAGTGGCAGAGATGACCGGAATGCGGTGGGAGGGGGGAGACCCTCTCCCGCTCCTGATAAAAGTGCTGCGGAGGGGGAACTGGATGAAGAGGAGGAGAGTGCTGTGGGAGGGTAAAGTTTCAAAGACAAATTGTAACTGATCCATTAAAAGACTGATGCCACTCCGGAGGGAGTAGAGACCAGGATCCATCCTTTCTGTACAGCGAACAGAAATTTTGTTCTCGGAGTTGCTGTTACTAGTCAAGTTGGGCATCCCATATACCCCTAAACCCTATCTAAGTTGTTTTTCCCTCAAATAAAAACAACAAAAACATGCCCATGGACTGGTTACTGACTCTAAATGAAAGTTGGAAAAATGCATGTTGCCTGGCCGTGCAGTTATAGGGGGACCCAAAAACTCAGCGGCTCCATAGGGGGTAGAGCTACACCTATATATATATATATATAAAAAGAAAAATCCCTGGTAGAAGATACTAGGGGAGCATAGGGGTTACTGTTGGTAACACAAGGATCATATTAGAGTTGTATTGAACATTTTTATAATTTATTGATATTAAAGCAGAGCTCCACCCTATTTTATAAAATTATCTCAATCAGATTGCATTAATGTAATGACATAAAAACTGACCTTTTTTTTTCTAAAGTACCTGTGTTTTACAGATGTTCTTCTCTGCTTCCTGTTCGTCTAGTCTGTGGATATGGGCGGGTATTGTGCGGCTATTATTTAAGCCGCAATGGCTCCTGGGAGCTTGTATCCATGTTCCCAGGAGTCATTGCGGAGGCCTGCAGCGAGTTATCGCGGGATTTGAAATGATGGCAACCAACTTACTTTACGGCGCTCCACGATACTACTATTGAGCATGCGCGGGAACGAGCAAAGAATGCTGGTAGCTCAGCATCGAGGGAAGAAGGAAGTAAATGTTTGCGGGCTTCACATGCCCACAAGCAAGATGAAAACGGCCGGACAGAATTTATATAAGTTGATCTTTACAATGAAAGCGGACATCTGGCAAGCTCAATCTCCAAAACAGTGAGTTTGCAAGTGTCAATGTTTGATTGTGTTAATGTTTGCCAAAAAAAAGAAAACCCAGTGGAGCTCCGCTTTAAGCAGTTATAAAAACAAATTATAATGCTGCTGCTGACCATCAAATTACTGTAGCACTGCCCCCTTTTTGACTGCTTGGAATTACCTGCTCATCTGTACTATAGTATATATACTGTGCCGTGCTATTAATACTTATCAATAAAACCTGTGCTATAAAACAATATAGATATAATGCGTAACATAAAAAAGTGTCTTGCAATAAAATTTAAATATACTATAAAGTGCTTGTGAATCACACACAGTCCATAATGATATAAAGATGATAAACAAAGTCCATAAAAATGAATAAAGTGATAAGGTGTCTTCATGCAATGTGTACTCCTCCCCCATCAGTTGTACCCTCACCTTAAAGCGGATTTCCACCCTAAAGTGGAACTTCCGCATATCCGAACCCTCCCCTCCTCCGGTGCCACAGTTGGCACCTTTCAAGGGGGTGCAGATACCTGTCTAAGATAGGTATTTGCACACACTTCCTTCCTGTCCCGCCGCGCTGTCTGCTGGGACACACACAGGTCCCAGAGACAGCGGGGAGCATTCTCATTGCGCTGCGCGACTCGCGCATTCGCAGTAGGGAACCGGGAAGTGAAGCAGCAACGCTTCACTTCCTGATTCCCTCATCGAGAATGGCGGCGGCAGCAGCCGAGAGCCAAGCGATTGATCGGCCTCGGCTGCCGACATCGCTGGAAAGGTAAGTGTCCATTTATTAAGTCAGCAGCTGTAGTATTTGTAGCTGCTGGCTTTTAATATTTTTTCGGGTGGACTCCCTCTTTAAGGCCCCTTTCACACTGGGGTGTTTTTCAGGCGGTACAGCGCTAAAAATAGCGCCTGTACACCGCCTGAAAAAAAAACGGCCCCATTCACTCCAGTGTGAAAGCCGGCGGGCTTTCACACTGGAGCGGTGCGCTAGCAGGACGGTAAAAAAAGTTCTGCTAGCAGCATCTTTGGAGCGGTATAGGAGCCGTGTATTCACCGCTCCTATACCGCTCCTTCCCATTGATTTCAATGGGACACCGGCCGCGGTAATACCGCAGGATATTTTAACCCTTTTTTGGCCGTACGCGGGGGGTAAAACCACCCCGCGAGCGGCCGAATACCGCAGCTAAAACGACGGTAAAGCAGCGCTAAATATAGCGCTGCTTTACCGTCGCCGCGACTCCCCGCCCCAGTGTGAAAGGGGCCTAAGGGCTTAGAAAGTAAGCCTATAGTTGTTATCAGCAGTTAGCCAGGATCACCCTTATGTCTCCTATAGTATACTGGCTGCTGTATGCTGATGCCCCACACTGGTCACCTCCTGATACTAGCCCAGCTTTAAAAGGATACCAGTATCTCCTGGTCACTTCCACCAAGCCTCCTCACATATGCCACATAGAAAATGATAGAGGCATACAATAGTGTGATACTGTTTGAGAAATGTTTAATCTTTAACCACTTCCCTACCGCCCACCGTCATATGACGCCCACAAGGTGGATCTCCCATCCTGGGTGGGCGTCATATGACGTCCTCACATTCCCGGACGCCTGGGGGGCGCGCGCGCGCCGCCGGCGTCGCTCGGGACCCGGTGCCGCGATGTCCGCCGGGCACCCGCGATTGCCCGTTAAAACAACGGGACCGTGGAGCTGTCCTGTCAGCGGAGAGGAGACCGATCATGTGATCCCAGTACGGAGGAATACTGATCGGTCTCCTCCCCTTGTGAGTCCCCTCCCCCCACAGTTAGAATCACTCCTATAGGGAACACATTAACCCCTGCAGCGCCCCCTAGTGTTAACCCCTTCCCTGCCAGTCACATTTACACAGTAATCACTGCAATTTTATAGCAACGATCGCTGTGTAAATGTGAATGGTCCCAAAAATGTGTCAAAAGTGTCCGAAGTGTCCGCCGCAATGTCGCAGTCACGAAAAAAAAATCGCAGATCGCCGCCATTACTAGTAAAAAAAAAAAAAAAAAAAATGCAATAAATCTATCCCCTATTTTGTAGACGCTATAACTTTTGCGCAAACCGATCTATATACGCTTATTGTGGAATAATGTAGAAGAATATGTATCGGCCTAAACTGAGGAAAAAAAAGTTTTTTTTTTTTAAAATGGGATATTTATTATAGCTCTTCTTTTGTTTATAGCGGAAAAAATAAAGACCGAAGAGGTGATCAAATACCACCAAAAGAAAGCTCTATTTCTGGTAAAAAAAGGACATCAATTTTGTTTGGGTGCAACGTCGCAAGACCGCGCAATTGTTAGTTAAAGCGACGCAGTGCCGAATCGCAAAAAGTGCTCTGGTAAGGAAGGGTGAAAAAATGGCCTGGTGCTGAAGTGGTTAAAGAACACTCAATTTTCATTCAACTCACATTTGCGTAATAAAAACATCACTTGTAAAGTGCTGTAGTGCTGTGGTAGTGAGGGGGGGATAGGGTCACCTGAATCCCGGATCTACAGCGTTCGTATATAATCTGCCTCCTCTCCAGACCACTTCTTGCTTCCCACACGTCCCACACTGCTCATCTGCACTGCCATGACCTGGTGAACATTCCAACCCACCTGGCACACTGGGCTCAGACATCCTGGTACCAATGTAGCTGCATGGCTACAGATCACCAGTACTATAGAAGGCACAGACTGCACCTAAATGAGGAGGGTTCAGATCAGCTGGCCAAAGATGGCCAAAAAGTTAGAGGGGTTTTTAAACTAGGCGACGGGAGGGAGGGCCCAGAGGTAGAGATAGTCAGCGCAGAACATATTCCAGAGGGTAGTATTGGGGCATTAGTGGTAGGTTGACTAAAGCACATAAACCCAAGGTAAGTATAGTAACAAGTCCTAGTTGCAGAAAAATAGGTGTAGCCTCTGTAATCAAAACAAAAAATAATGCTCTCTGACCATTCTCCGTTGACTCTATCTCTGTAATTGAGGGAACAACTTGTTCGTCCAGTGTGGAAAGTCAACCCTGGTGGTTGCTTCATGTAGAGGTCTTCCTTAATGTCTCCATATAGGAAAGCAGTTTTAACGTCTAGGTGTTTCACTTGCATGCCCTTTCTGGCTGCAATGCTAAGAAGTGCTCTGATGGTGAAGTGTTTTACAAAGGGAGCAAATGTTTCATCATCTTCACCAAATTTCTGCGAGTAACCCTTGGAAACTAGTCTGGCTTTGTATTTGTGGATATTCCCTTCTGCGTCTGACTTTACTTTGAAAGTCCACTTACTTCCTATAGCTTCCTAGCTCTGTGAGTGTTTTTATTTTCATAAAGTGACTTTAATTCTTCTTCTGCTGCCTTTCCCCATTTATTGGCTTCATGTTTTGTAAAGTACACTGTGTGTTTTGACAGTGTTACGCCGCGTACACACGAGCGGAATTTCCGACAGAAAGAGTCCAATGGGAGCTTTTCATCGTATATTCCGACCACGTGTATGCCCCATCTGACTTTTTCCGTTGAAAATTCAGACGGACTTAGATAGAGAAGATGTTTTGCTGCGAACCAAACCGGGGGGTGTTCGGTAGGGATGCAAATTTTGTCCACTGAAACATATCGGCCGAAAATTGCCTTTTCGGCTATTTTCCGAAAGAGAAAAGCGGCCGATAATGGAGCCAAAAATGGGGCGGCCTCGGCGGGGGGGTAGGGCTCCCCACGCCCCTGGTGCCGCCCATCATGGGGGTGTCCTATAGCGCAGGAGAACCACCTCCAATTAGAGCACTGGTAACATCACAGCTTTCATTTCAATAGCTGTGTGTACCTGTTGGAATCAAACAGATTGGATTGTATGCTTTGTGATATTGTAATGTCTTTTAATACTTTATGTTAGCGTTCCTGATTCTTGGGAAATAAATAAGATAGTGTTTTACTAGCAGCAGGTTGTGTTTGGTTTCATAGCTAACCTCGTATTATTGTGATATTAACAGTAGCATGTGCTTAGAGTGTTAATAAACCAACTAATCTATAGGGACTAGACAAATTAATACACAGATATAATTATTGTATCGCTTACATCAGTACCCCACCGCGCGCCGTCACATACAACCCCCCCCTTGTCTGACAAACTTTGATAGACAGCACACCCCCGCGCTTAACAACTTTTGGTGGTCTGCTTTTGTTGTGGTTTGCGACAGCCCCCCCCCCCCCCCCCGCGCTTAACATCTTTTGGTGGTCTGCTTTTGTTGTGATTTGCGACAGCCCCCCCGCGCTTAACATCTTTTGGTGGCCAGCTGTTGTGGTGGTCCACGGAAGCACCCCCCCCCCCCCTTAACAACTTGTCTACATTTTTCAATGTTTTCACATTGTCGGCAGCAGCCAGCATAACATTCTGCATCACCCTTTTAAAATAAAGTTTTTTTTCACTTTGTTTTTTTTATTTGTCAAAGTATGAACTTTGAATTATTTCTTCAAAACGGATCTTAACTGATCGGACGTTGACGGACATTGTCAGTTAATATCCGTTGTGACGGATCTGGATGTAGCCTTGTACGTTAAAAAAAACTGATGGTCATCCGTTTGCCCATAGGAATGCATTGTCGTCCGTTGACGGATGGAAGAAAAACAGATAGACGGTCCGTCCGTGTGAAAGGGGCCTTACGCGGAAGATAATGAGACTGTTCTTTATGGTTTTGCTGCTGGGAAGCCTTTATTTGAGTTTGCCTTAAAGCGGTTCTGCACACACTTTTTTTAGTAAATCTCTTTGCCTTCCAAATCTGGCAAATAGTACTAAATGGCCGTGTTTTTTTTTTTTTTTTTTTACTTTCTGACGGTCTTTCCTCTGTCTCTTCGGGGGTGGGCGGGGTCTGTGCGGGGCTCCTCGTCATGCCGCACTGTCTCCTGGGATCCGGTGTCATTCATCCCAGGAGTCAGTGCGGACATCCGACCGAAATCTTGCGAGATTTACAGACATCCGTCCCGAAATCTCACGAGATTTTTAGGACGTGAGGCATGCTGGTTCCCACAACGAAAGGGAACAAGGAAGTGAATGCTTGTGGGTTTCAAATGCCCACAAGCAAAATGACATTGCTGCTGTTTTTATTTTAAAAGTGCAGATTTTTCTAAAAAACTGACATGGATACCGGATGGACACCAAAAAAGTGAGTTTATTGTAAGACTCAAAATACTTTAAAAAAAAAAATTTGTGTGTGCAGAACCGCTTTAAGAAAGAAAACACACTTTGTTTATGTTTAATGGCTTTGCATATGGTCCAGTGAAGCAACAAATACCAAACTTTACAAGGTGCTAAATTTCAGTAAAAGGTCTAAGAAGGAAGAATTTGCATTTAGGTACAGTATTTACTTCTGCGGTGTTTTTTACTTTATACCTTCATTTTTTTTTTATTAGTCTATTTAGTTCCGTTATTCTCTATGGGCATTCCATTCTGCCATTCTTTTGTAGTATGTCCCCCTGTAAAAGTTTATTGGTTTTAAGATAAGACATTATAAGTTTGTATATAAAGAAGGAGAGAGAAAATTTTATTTTTTTACACAGCCAGAGTAAAGCTCAGCACGTAGCTCGGGCTCACACTCAGATGCGAATTTACAGCGGTTTGTTGCATTTAGGAACACAGATTTGCAGGTCATGTAAAAAGCATAATATTCCATGGCTTTGGTTCACATATATGCGTTGCGAATTTGGTGCGAGGGGGGGGGGGGGAGGGTCCTGTGTGTGTTGACTGCGGATGCGATGCAAATTTTATCTTTATAGGCTTCAATTGAACTTGCAGTAAACTCGCAGCACACAGTTCACATCTCTGCAAATTGTTCACTGTCTGCCTCCTGAAAATCACTGTAAATTCGCACCTGTCCACCTCCAAAATGCAAGGAAAATTCACACCTCACACAGGACAAAAAGAAAATGATCAAATTCACAGTACATCGCAGTAGTGTGAACCTAGCCTAAGACCTAAGGACTTCAAAAAGCCCATCAATGTTGGTTTAGGTGAAAACAAATCAATCCAAGTGATTAATAAAAATCAATCCTAGTAAGGCCTCATGTACACTGCTGCTGGTAAGGCTTACTGTACACGGGACATTTTTTACAATCTCTCCTGAATGATTTAACTTGACAGATAGTAACCCACGTTTAAAACATCAGTTTTGCCGTGTTTTACATGCTGCGTTTTAGAAGCGTTTGAAAAAAAATCTCTCTCTCTCTCTCTCAATGGGGATTGAAAACGTCTAACTAATGACGAAACGCGCCTGGGAGGGCGTGCAGTGACGTCACTGCGTTATTTCAGGAAGGAGGAAGGGCTCTATCTGATGCCGGCCGGCGTCCTTTATTTTTATGCTTGCTTTTCTCACCTAATTTGTGAGTATAACTTATTTTAATAAAACTCTTCAGTTAACCATACAGTGTTACACGATGGTCTCTTTTTAAATTCTGTTATGGTATAATCTGCATGCACCGCTGAGTGCTGAGGCTACCATTGGAGGATATCCTGCTGTGGCATATGTGGAGTGCAAGGTTCTCATTGGATAAATTCCCTTGTGGTGTGCGTTCCTCTTAAGTGTCAAGACCCCTGCCAAGCAGTTGTTGTGAGTGCCCCTTTACATCCACTATCTGGTAAGCAGCCTATATACCGGCGGTGGCACCTGATTTGATGTGGAGCACAGCGGTATGGTGTGGAAGTTTATCCATTTAAAGACTGTTTATTTCATTTTATTATGGACTAAATAATTAAGCATCCTTATCTGTGGATATTCTTGGTGAAAGCATTGATGTGTACCATTCACCACTGCATATAGTATATTTTTTATACCTTTTCTTTCAATGAAGATTGGGTATCCATTTCTCATTATTGCACTCTAGTGTTTTTTTAATAACTTTCCCAGCACAATGCAGCCTGACTGACTGAAGTGTGTAACAGAACTAGAAATCCCAGGCTGCATTGCAAGTGGCAGGAAGTTGGAGACAGGGGATAAGGTCACAGGAATTAGACCTGGAAGTTCTCTTGATTCCTGGACTCCATGAGGGGAGCATCACCTTAGCTGCTGTGGAGGAGGATCGCGGCCTACCAAGGGGCACACCATCTACAACTCCAGCCCAGAGGAGCAGATTGGCCAAGCTGGAGAAAGACGCCCTGCAGCCGTGCGGTATGTCCTAGGAGAGGCTTTGCAGCAGCTCAGAGACTGAACGCCACTGCGACACACCTGCATCCCAAGAGAGACGATCGATTGCATATCTGAGGACAGCTGACTGTATACAGGATTTGGTGAGAGGGCTGTGCCCAGGAACCTTTATTGCTTTTCCTAAGATGCCACATTTAAACAACGTGCACAGGCGCCTGTTAGCTGGATCACACAGAGCTCCTACATTGCCGGTGAAGATAATAAACGCAAAGCTTTGCTCATCGAACATTGTTGCTGCGGATCTTAAAGGGGACACACCGCGGGTATTGAAATTACTTTACTTACAGTGTGTGTAATAGAGACAGCATAGGCAGGCCTGGGGTTCCCCTTTATTCATAGCATTTCACACATATGAAAAGCTGGTTTTAGGAGCCTATTGAATCTGTGCATATTATAATTTATTTTATTGTTTATGGTTACATAGTGTTACTGACTGTTTTCCTCTAAACTGTTTCAACCAAGACCTGGATACTTGTACAGGTCCTGGCTGACTGGTGTTAATTTTCAAAGTAAACTTACAGATACAGCACTGTGTTGTGTATTATTATTATTATTATTATTATCAGGTTATTCTATTCAGCACAGAGCTAGGTGTGCCAGAGGGGCTGGGGATTGAGAGGCAGAACAATGGATTGAACCAATAATACCAAGCAGCTCCCTCTGGGGTTTGCTACACTTGTAAACAAAAAACTGAAACTGAGTTTAGGCACGTTTTTTGAGAGAGAGAGAGAGACAGAGAGAGAAACTGCTCCCCCCCCCCCCCCCCCACAGAAAGTTTAATCATTTACATGTTTTCAATGCATTGTGGAAATTTTGGAGGGTCTCCTGAGGTTATCTTTAACCTTTTGCGGACCGCCCACTGTCATATGATGGCGGCAAGAAACATCTGTTGTTCCGGGCCGCCGTCATATGACGGCATTTCCTTTGCGGCCACTATGGGGCGCACTCGTGCCCGCCGCGTCGCTGGGCACCCACAATTGCCCAGTAACTGAGCAGGACGTGGATCTGTGTGTGTAAACACACAGATCCACGTCCTGTCAGAGGAGAGGAGACCGATGGTGTGTCCCTTGTACATAGGGACAGCGATCGGTCCCCTCCCCCAGTCAGTTCCCTCCCCCCACAGTTAGAATCACTTCCATAGGGAACATTCTAACCCCTTGATCACCCCCTAGTGTTAACCCCTTCCCTGCCAGTCACATTTATACAGTAATCAATGCATTTGTATAGCACGGATCGCTGTATAAATATGAATGGTCCCAAAAATGTGTCCAGTGTCCCATATGTCCGCCGCAATATCGGAGTCACGATAAAAATCACAGATCGCTGCCATTACTAGTAAGAAAAAAAATGCTATAAATCTATCCCCTGTTTTGTAGACGCTATAACTTTTGCGCAAACCAATCAATATACGCTTATTGCGATTTTTATTTTTTTTTATTTTTATTTATTTATTTTTTGTACCAAAAATATGTAGAAGCCTAAACTGAGGAAAAATTTTGTTTTAAAAAAATTAAATAAAAAAAAAAATAAAAATTGGATATTTATTATAGCAAAAAGTAGCCCAAAAATATTGCGTTTTTTCAAACTTGTCGCTCTCCTTTTGTTTTTATAGTGCAAGAAATAAAAAAACGCAGAGGTGATCAAATGCCACCAAAAAGAAAGCTCTATTTGTGGGGGAAAAAGGATAAAAAAAATGTATTTGGTTACATCGTTGCATGACCGTGCAATTGTCATTCAAAATGCGACAGCGCTGAAAAATGGCTTGGTCAGGAAGTGGGTGTTCGTGCCTGGTAGGCAAGTGGTTAAAAACGCTTCTAACCTTAACTGCTAAACTCAGTATGTAAAAGCTGTTAAATGGAGTTTTTTCACTGTCTTTTTTCAGCTGTCAGTTTCCAGCGTTCAGAAGAGGGTTTTCAACTGCCCCGTGTACATGAGGCCTAAAAGTCTTTGTGGGTCAAGCCAGTAAAAACGTCTCTGGTATTAAACTGCTATTGTTGGCAAGGCGGCTTTGCGAGTCTCCTCGAGGCTTCAGCTCCCGCTGACACACGGCTGCCGACATCTGAAGCTCCCTCGGCTTCTTCCACAGCTTCACCTGACATGCCTTTACCTATTTGAGCACCATGTGAGTGCATTTTAATTGTTTTAAAAACTTTTTAAACTTTGTTACTTACCATTGAAACGATACTGCATATTTTTTATTATTTTCTTTTTTTCCCCTGCCCTCTTCTATTTAAGTGTGAAAATACAATATAAGTTGGCTCAAAAAAATGTTCAATAAACAGAACAAGTTCAAATACAAACCGTTGCATGGGCTTCTGCAAAATCTCCCAATTTCACAGAGGGAAAACATAAAAAGTCAACATGACATGTTCTCAGTAATGGGGGGGGGGGGGGGGTTGGGCATTCAGAAAGAATAAAGTGTTCACATATGTGGGGCGTGGGGGGCTTGGCACCCCGCTACAGGGACCTCCGCAAACGCATTTGTTAATGCCCTGGGAACACGTGCACGGTCTTGTGAAAGTCAGCTTTAAAGAGGCACCCCCCAACTCGGAAGCGAGCCGTTAAATGTCTTCCGCATGCATCACAGGATGTGAGGACGGGAAGTTTCTCTGTTGGGGCGGGGCCTGAGCATGGGGTGATCCGAGAAGACCTGTGGGAGACCCGTGGTGTGAGAGGCCGCAGTGTCCCCACCCCAGATAGTCCCCACCCCAGATAGTCCCGACTCTTGCTGACCTCCCATACAGGTTAAAGACTCATGGAGAACCCATTATTCTACACCAGCGGGTAACCGTATGTGTAGAGTGAGTGGAAATGGAGCAGCAACCCCCTTGCTGCCCCCCCCCCCACCTATACAAGGAGGCACTGGGCGAGAGGGACCAAGCTGAAAGCTGGACATCCTGAACAGCAGCACAGGTACCGAAAGGGGAAAGTGGAGGAGCGGGAACAGAGCAGAAACACTGAGGCTGATGCCAGCTGATGTAGCGGTGGAGAAGGAGGAGCAGCCAGGGGGAGAGAAGCGGAGTGTAAGGTATTACCAGAACCGCCCTGCCTGTCAGTGAATGAGGAAGAGCGGTGAGAATGGGGGCTTTAGTGACAGACGTGGAGACGGAGCAGGGGGAGCCCCTCTTCTGCTCCTTCTCCTCCTCTCAGCCAGCCTAAGTCAGGTGCACACAGCCCCCGCTCCTCTGGAGGGTATCGATCAGAGCCATTGCCCTGGGCTCTGTCTTCCCTTCTCTTTTTTTATTATTATTTTCTTGCATCCCCTTATCTTTCTCTTAACCCCTCTATCCCTCTCCTTGAAGAGTCTGGACGAGGGAGAGGAGAGATAGGGTACTTCTATGTGGGCTTAGAGCTGGACAAGTTTGAAAGGAAGAAGCGGGCGGAGAAGGGTGAGTGCTAACTTGCAAATTGTGAAATTCTAGCACTCTATTTAAAGATGAAGTAAACCCCCCCAAAAAATTCAATTTTTTAACTCATTGTATGTGTTTTAAGATACCCAAGCATGCTATGTGTCCTAAATATAAAAACGAGCGCTATAAGTACCTTTTTTTTGTGTGTTTCCTTTTTCGTTTTGTTCCTGTTCTCGCCTGCGCCATTTTTACTCTGGATTTCAGTAGCCGTTGCAGACGTCACTTCCACCCTTACTTCGCGGCCCTGTCGAAATCTCGTGCATGCGCCGTACCGTCATAACCAAGCCTCGCTCTCGATTGCCGTTACTACGGCAACAGAGAAGAACTGCTGGCTTTCTCTCTCTCTCTCTCTCTCTCTCTCTCTCTCTCTCTCTCTCTCTCTCTATCTCTCTCTCTCTCTCTCTCTCTCTCTCCTGTGTGACGTCTTGTTCAGTCACAAGGGGGAGTGTCAGGAAGAGGAAAATGATTTTTACATTGCGAGACTTCTCCTCTATGCCGTTCAGAGGAGAATGTCTCGCAGTGCACTAAGCATACAAGCCGGACATATAAAAAAGGCATTGCATATATGGCGATCTAGAAACTACACACTGCGCAAGCGCGCATGACGTCATTCGAAATGCAAACAGGAATATAATCTAAAGTAAGAAAGTAAGTGCACTTTCACATGCAGCGATCAGCTGCCTGTGTTATCTAGTTTCAGAAGAATAAAGTTGTATTAGAGGGTTTACAACCACTTTACTGAACTGCCTATGAAAACAATCATGAAATTGTGCACGGACTGCCTATATAACCGCTTGGGAAAACTACCTAAGAAATTGCTTACGGATGGCCCACAAAAATAGCATATGATTTTCCCATTTAAACTGCGTATGAGCTGCATATGAAACAGCTTATGACTGGTTTATGAGACGCCTAGGAAACTTTATGAACTGTATATGAAATTGTTTATTACTGCCTATGAAACCGATGAGAAATTTTGAATATGAACTTTCTGTGAATGATTTGGATAAAATGAATCCGTGACTTGTGAAGTGATAACCAAGAAAAAACGTGATCCACCACCGCTCAAATAGTGCGCTTACCAAAAGGCAAGCTCAGATAAGCCTGCACCTCAATGGTGTCCTGATGTAACCGGACCCTCAGACCTCCACACAGAATCCGGACATCACAGGTAGACCAGAACAGGCACAATGACGTCATCACATTCCGCAACGAGAGCGGGTGTTCTGCTAGCCGGCCGGCGTTTTTTCCAATACAATTGCGATTGTTTGTTTTATTTGATGTAAGTAGTACTTATATCATTTTTATCCAATAAACTGTATGGTTTTACGCTATGGGAGCACTCCGTGTCTTTTTCTGATTCCATGCTATTACCGATTGATGATTCCCGGCTTTGGATTTCTGGAAACATTTCCTTATTGAGGCATTCATATTGAGGCTGTCTAAAGGGATCATTGTGCCTGTTCTGGTCTATCTGTGATGTCCGGATTCGGTGTGGAGGTCTGAGGGTCCGGTTACATCAGGACACCATTGAGGTGCAGGCTTATCTGAGCTTGCCTTTTGGTAAGCGCACTATTTGAGCGGTGGTGGATCGCGTTTTTCTTGGTTATCACTTCACAAGTCACGGATTCATTTTGTATTATTTTTATTGTCACTTTCCTCAGAAAAGTCACCAAAATATTTTTTTCACATGAACTTTAAGGACTTATTATTTCCTCATCAATTAATATTTGCATATGGACTTTACTTATTAGTTTTGGTATAGGATATCCATTATCTTATTCACACAGCGCGGCTTTTTGTATTGTTTTATTCTGTTAATGTGTATATCCACATTTTTTTAGCTGCTGCTATTCTTTATTATTTTCATGATTTCCTTTATAAGGTTATTCATAATTTTTGGTATATATTAGCGCGGTGTTTGCACCATTTTGTTCACTGGTTTGGATAAAGGTAGGCCATTAATAGCTGTATACACCTATTTAACTGCGCTATCAGTGGGTATGGCCGTGTGAAGGTCTGTCCAAAGCAACATATGAACTGTACACAAAATTGCATATGAAGTGGCTTGCGAATCGCATATATAAATTGCATATGATCAATCCATGAAAACGCTGAAGAATCGCTAAAGAAACCCTCCATGAACATTTATGAAATGTACATGAACGGCCTATGATTGATCTGGTTAAAGGCATTATCTGAATAAGTCTGCTGTTCTTCTTTATTGAACTGTGTTATTAGCGGTCATTAGACCGCCTGGGACCGACCTGGGGAATCTGAAACTCCATAAGTAAAAAACCACCATGAAAAGTAGAAATACAAAAGATAATGAACCAAAAATAAATGTAAACACAAGTACGATCAAGAAATATTTGACAAAGGACGGGAAACCCAAGACCAGAAAAACAGCAACAAGGGAATAAAGATAAGGAAAAAGTCCCTGGGGGGAAAAAAAAGGTGAAACCTCAGACCAACCCAGAGACGATATAAGCACAGAAAGTGAATTGGAGATAAGCAAAATGGAGGAACAAGGAGCTGGTACCCAATTGGCAACAAAACTGGAAATGTCAGATATGTTTTTAAGACTGGAAAATTCTATCAAAATAGAAATCTCCACTCTATGAGCCGATCTAGTTTAGCTGTTGACACAAGTAGAAGAGACAGAAGAAAAGACGGATAAACATGCTCAAGAATTAATAAAATTAAAAGAACAAGTTAGACATGCAACTGGATCAGAGGAGAATGCTATATAAACTAGAAGATCGGGAGAATCCAAAATAGAAGACAGAATAGATCTCTATCCACGAGAGTCATATCAAACGGATTATTTTTCTCCCAGATAGGTTAGAAAGTATAGTGATCAAGGATGACATCAAGAAAATTTATATCATATGTTTGCGGGCTTAATATGCCAACAAAAAGGCAAAAAAATCTTAAAGGAGGTTAAGCTGTATAAACCTGGGCCGGTGTTCATTCAGGAGACGCACCTCTCCCACGAGGCCAACGTAAGGCTGTTCTCAAGAGTATCCAACATGGTTTTATGGGGATTCTACAACAAGAAGAGCAAAGGGGGTAGCTATTGGAGAAGCAAGAGGAGTATGGTTCATCTTGGAGGAAAGGATGACAGACCCTGGAGGCAGGGCAAAAGGGGCAGCTGCCTTGGGCCCTGTCATTGTTGTGGGGCCCAAAGCAGCTGCCTCCATACTTGACAACTATTCCAGTTTAAATTCCCTTGTCCCTTGAGGTTTTAGTCCCATGCTGTGGCCTGATATCTCAGTGTGAAGTTCTGTTACTAATGCTGCTCTATTGTTGTATACAGATGACTCGCCTGCAGACCGTGAGTTTATATGTAAATACCGACATTGATATGTAAATAGTGACGGCATTCATATGTAAATAGTCAGACCGGCAGGATTCATATGTAAATAGAGGCGATATTCATGTGTATATCATGCCCCCCGGGGTCATATCCACCATCACCTATACTGAATGCTGCCCACTGGGGAGATAAAGGGACATGCTTGAAAGTCCTGCCTACAACTGTGGTCATTAAGCCTATCATCAGCCTGTTCTGCAAAAGGTAAGAAAATTCGTGGGTGGAGGGTAGTGTGGGGTGTGCAGAGGTAGGCAGAGAAGGAATTACAGTTTGGGGTGAACAGGTGAGCAAGGAGGGGATGTATGGCGGCAAGTAAGGTGGGTGCAAAAATTTGCAGAGGAGGCAGGTAGAGTTAAAGTGGAGAGGATGGGGGAGGTTTGGGGTGCATGGTTAGCATGGGTTTAAGGATGCAATGGTGTACTGACAGGGTGTATAAAGATGAGGACATTTGTAGGGCAGCCCATTCATTTCAATGGGCTGCTCTATGCGCTACAAATGCGAAAAACTCCCAAACCCTTTTCCAAAATCACACTGTGCCAAGGCACATGTCAGCAGATGCATGAGGGTGTTAACAATTAATGGCAATGTTGTGTATCTGCTAAAGGGCAGCATGTTTTTGTGATGTCAGGAAAGCGATTTTGCATGCGTTCGCAACACATACAAATGTGAACGCAGGCTAAATGTCTGTTACATTGGTGGTCAGTGTAAATCGTCTCATTACATTGGTACTTGTGTTGAATCCTTTCATTCGCACTAGTGGCCAGGGTGAATGTCCCCCTTACATTGGTGGTCAGTGTAAATCCCTCCTTACATTGGTGGCTACTGTGAATGCTTCTATTACATTAGTGATCAGTGTAAACCCCTATTACACCCCAGTATTGCCATTGATTACACCCTCCCCTCCCCCCAGCACTGCCGCTGAGTCCAGGAGTCCTAGGATCCCTAGGAGTTTTCTGTCTATTCATGGGCCCCCTCACCTCCCCAGTCTATGGTGTGCAAGCAGTGAGGAGAAGATGTGCAGTAACCTATAGCAACCAATCAGTGAGCAGTATTGATGTACAGTAATCTCTAGCAACCAAACAAGCAGAAACGATGTGCTGTAACCTCTAGCAATCAGTCAGTGAGTGGAAATGATACACTGTAACCTCTGGCAACCAATCGTAATCGCTTTCTGATCTGATTCATTAAACTGATTTCAAGTCTAGCTGCTTTTTTATTGTATGTCTCAAAGCAGGTGGTGAGCGAAACTGCATTGGGGGGGGGGGGGGGGGGGCAATCAATATTAAAGATGGCCCTGCCTGAAGGCCGATACCTCTTCCTAAGAGAGAAACTTTACAAATTGGATTGTACCCTGGCAAACATCTATTGCCCCAATAAGAACCCAACAAATTATCTGAGACAGGTCATAGGGAAGTTAAAGTGGTTGTAAACCCTTACAGACCACTTTAACCTACAGGTAAGCCTTAATCTAGGCTTACCTGTAGGTTAAACAAATACCTCCTTAACCTACATGGTTAAGGAGATATTTTCCTAAAAACAGGCACCGATGTCTACGGCGCATGCACGCTGTAGACAACAGCGCAGGCGCACTGAGCGGGTCGTTAGTGAAGACTATCATGCCGTCACTAACGGCTCCCGCGCGCATGCGCTGGAATGACGTTATCGCTGCTACGGCCAGTCACAACGCCGGAGCAGCGATACCCTGAAGTCACTCCGGGATGGAGGATGCATGTGAACGAGGGTCCCTTCGGGGGGCTTCGATCTCAGTAATTCATAATGAGCTAGTATGCTATGCATACTAGCTCATTATGCCTTTGTCCTGCAGGGTTTTTCTTTTTTGTTTTTTGACTTCCTCTTTAATGGACTTCAAAAAGGGAAGTGTGATTTATGACAGGAGCTCTAAATTTTTTGCTTGGAACCGAGAATCGATAGTACACCGCGGGCACAGGAGACTAGGAATGTACAGCTGTAAAACAATAAAAAAAGAAAATGTTTCAATGTCAACTGCTGGACATATGGAGAGTGCAGCATCCTAAGACACAGGATTATACATTCTACTCCCCTGTGCCCATGACGTACTCAAGGATTGACAATATAATGGTCGAATATAGGTTACTAGAGTTGGTGACGAAATATTGGTATTGAAATAACAACATTGTCAGACCATTCCCCGGTGAGCATGGAAACGAGGATACCAGGTGCCCATAGACAACTAAATTAATGGAGACTAAACAAAGAACTAATACAGAATATTGAAGTAGAGAAAATAAAAGAAGAAATAGAACACTTCAAAATAAACAATACAAAGGACATAACTGAGGCCAAGAGACTAACTAAAAGACCTACTGGACCAAAAGACAAGGAGGGACTTTAAAAGAATTGCAAAACAAAGTTATCTATGGGGAAATAAAATGGGGAAACATTTGGCAAGAATATTGAAGAAGAAAAAAATCACTAAACGATGTTAAAAAATACAGAATGGTACTGGGGAGATGGTATTTTCAATAAAAGAAATAGCAAATGTGTTCCAGAAGAACTCTGGGTCTTTATATTCAATAAAACAAAAGGGTCAACAAGAAATAATAAGACTGGAAAAGATAAAAAATAAAAATAAAAACTTAAGTGACAGATTTCCTCAAGTGGCCAAGAATAAGTTAATTACATTAGAGAATCCCTAGAAAAGAAAAGTACAGGTCCTGATGGGTTTGCGATTTATTATTACAAAAAAATTAAAGAAAACTTGCTACCTAAACTCTTCTCATGAATGGATTGGGATCAAATTACGAGATGGGAAGAGAAGCCCTGTTGGCCTCAATTACAAATATTCCAAAGGAGGCAAAATACAGTACATTATGTTCAAGTTATAGACCAATATCTTTGAATGCAGATATGAAATTATTCGCAAAAGTATTAGCCACCAGATTGAAAGACCTGATGACCGATTTGGTACATGCAGACCAAGTAGGGTTCATCCCCTGTAGAGAAGGGAAACAATGCAGTGAGAACATTGCTCTTGCTTCAGAAAATTAGAGAGGAAAATACCCCAGATCTACTCCTGTTGATTGACGCAGAAAAAGCGTTTGACAGGGTAGACTGTGGATTCATGATGAGTACTGTACAAGACCCTGCTCGCTCGGTTCCACTCTCCCGACACTCCTCTGCGGCTATGGAATCAGATTGCAGATCGCAACATCTGATGGTTCGGTCATGCGATGCTCCGGGATTCGAACTACAGCTATGTGCTGTTCGAATCCAGTTGTGATGGCTCAGAACAAATACCAGGCAGGCTGTATGTAAGTTCAAACAGGAATCTCCTTTTATTGGGTACACAACACACTTTTATACACATCAGTTTGAACACCCCGCCCCCAACAACCACTTTCCTATTGGTCAATTGTAAAGTAGTCTGTAGTCCTCAATTATATCCTCCTATAATCCATGCAAATTAGGACTTGAAACAGGATCAGCAGGGATTGGTCTGATAGCTTGAATAGGAGGACTAATAGGTGTAATGACACAGAGAAGCCCCAGGAGGTAATTAAAGTACATAAACAAATGGTCAAACGCAGAGCAATGCATTCCTTCCAGACCACAGAGCCGTCTTGGGGGGGTTAGCCTTAAGACATTGCAGAACACCCCCCACTGTGTAATAGTCTCAAATGTACAAACAGCAGACATAACTAAAATACCAATAAAAACTTGGTACGCTCGGACCACCTATGTAGTTTGAAACATCTGTTTCTCCAGTTAAACTTCAGAACCTAGCTCACTATCAAGATAGATCTTCTCTCAGAAGATTTCTGACTAGTGCAACAAGAATTCAAAGTTCCGTTAACTAGGAAGGGGGTTTTAACGAGGCTTGAGTGGAGCATATAAAAGTGTTCCTTGTTTGAGGTATATGAGTGTTGACAATGTATAAGAAAATTATAAACGATAATAAACTAGAAGAAAAATACCACAATGATGTGAAAACTACCACAATGATGTGAAAATGAGAGCTGTTAACTAGGAATGGTTGAATTATTGTACGGATATTTACTAGTCATTTACAGAGTCTACATTTGTAGATGGGGATTCCACCCATATGTCCCACATTTTGGGAAATTTCTTAGCACATCCTCCAGATAAGTTAGTGGCCTTTTACAACGGGAGGGCAGAGTTAATTAACCATTTCCAGAGATTGACGGATGGTGCAGAAGAAGATTTCCACCAGAGTTCAATGGCCTTGCGTGCATTATAGACTAATAATCCCAGGAGGGTTCTGACTGCTCGACTATGAGCCAGAGGGTCGATTAGACCCATCAGGCACACCTCCACCATCAGTGGGATCTGGATGGTGGTGACAGTGGAAATAACCGTTGCTATCTCCCTCCAAAAAAATTACAAAGTTTACATTGTAGCCACTGTCAGGTGAAAAGGTGCAGAGGGTCCACGATAGATTAAGTTCCGCAACGCCTCATAGGAACCCTAACATGCTGTCTCAAGAACCACTGCTGCGTTGGACTCATCAGAGACTAACCAATTGTGTGCGTGCGACAACTGGGCTGCCAAGAAGTATTTATGTAGGTCGGGACAAGCTAAACCCCCCCCCCTTCCTTCCAAAGTCTCTGCCACACCGCCAACTTAAATCGCGGCGGGCCTGTGCCCCGGAGAAAAGCAAGCAGGATAGTATTTATCAAACGGAACACCTTCTTGGGTATCTACACTGGGGATTGTCTAAGAACATAGAGAAAAGCAGGCAAGAGCTTCATCTTGAATACATTAATTTGCCCAATCAGGGAAAGAGGGAGCTGAGACCATGCTTTCAGTTTTAGCTTTCATATTTTGTATCAACGGGGCTATGTTTAATGTATAATAGTCAGCAGTGAATGATGAAATGTAGATACCCAGATATTTTATTTTTGTTGGTCCATATTAAGAGGAGATTAGGGTCTTGTAAAGATTTTGCCACAGTGTCAGTCGGCGATATTTGGGATTTGTCCCAGTTGACTGAGTCCTGAGCAGTCAGTGAAATCGGAGAGGAAGCTTAGAGCTGCTTAAAGGAAAGGACCTGAGTCATTTAGGAATAGAATGAGATCGTCCGCATACATGGCTAGTTTTTCATGTATGGAGCCGACCTGGATGCCCCTGACCATGTTCGCTTGTCTAAGGGCTTAGGCGAGTGGCTCCATCAGGGCAAAGAGTGCCGATGAGGAAGGGCAACCTTGCCTCGTACCTCTGCCAATTTATGAAGTGGGGGCGAGAGGGCGCCAACTAGCTTAACCCATGCTGTCGGGCATCTATATAGAATTTCAATCCACCTGCGGAATTCAACCCCAAATCCCATGTACTCTAGAGCTGAGGACATATATGGCCAAGCCACCTAGTCAAATGCCTTCTCTATATCTAATGCCACCAGTACCCTAGTGGAGTTCTCAGAAGGCGGTAATTGCAAGTGGGTGAAGACCCTGTGTAAGTTGATGTCTGTCGTTTTTTTTTTTTTTTCCTGATATAAACACAGTTTTATCTAGGTTGACCAAAGATGGCAACTCGATTACAGATAATTCTCCATACATTTTGGTTAATATCTTTAAGTCATAATTCAAATTCAGTAAAGAGATCGGCCGGCCTGTAAGAGGCACAATGGGACCTGTCCTTACCCGATTTAGGAAGTAAAACAATATGAGCTTGGTACATAGAAGGGGGCAGGGACATCTGCTTTTTACACTCAGCGTATACCTGTACACGTTTAGGTGCAATTAATGCTGCATATTTTTTGTACCAGTCTCTAGGAAGGCCATCTGGGCTTGGAGTTTTGTTGCCTGGGTAGGAGCGGATTGCAGTAAAATTGACTTGGCAGTAAAATCCCTATCCAGAGATTCACAATCTTTCTGCGATAGAGTGGGTAAATGTAAGGATGATTGATAGTCCGTAATCTGCTCAGCTGGCCAATTAGGGGGTGCTGTATGGAGATTTTCATAAAAATCTTTAAATTCATTCAGGATTTGATCGAAATCAGACGAGATGCATTTTAGATTCCGCAACCAGATTTGCCAGAAGTTTGCTATTCTTGTCTCCGTACTCGAAGATCCTTCCAGCCAAAGGACCTAGATTAGTGCTGGAGGGGGAGGGGGGTGATGGAGTGGTATAATATTCTCTTACTGGAAATTTAAGGTGATTGTGTATGCTATGGTCAATGTATATGTTCCACCTCCTTTCAACCAATGGGGGTCTTGTACAAGGTATACAAAAAATTGGCCACACTGCAATGCTCCAGGCTCTATATAGCAGAAGACTTCAATTCCACTTTAGACTCGTCTAATCCTAATAGCGTTTATACACCTGATGTACTCCACTGGGCACAGGCCTTTAGTTACACTGAAATTTGGAGATGGAAATGCCTGGTCTTTGGCAACACCTGTGCTTTGGCAGCGGTGGGGGAGGTCTCATAGCTCCCTGCAGGCCTCTCTGACCATGCCCCTCTGGAGATTAAGTTGGTGTTATCGGAGCACAGGAGTGAGAGATGCTGGCAACTAGCTGCTAAGTGGCTGCAGGACCCTAAGGTTGAGGAGATGGATCCCTTCAACCTTAGGGTCCTGCAACCACTTAGCAGCTGCTAAGTGGTTGCAGGACCCTAAGGTTGAGTAGTGGAGTGAAAGGAGTAGGCCCTATTTTGGTGTTTCCATCTCCAAATTTCAGTGTAACTAAAGGCCTGTGCCCAGTGGAGTACATCAGGTGTATAAACTCTATTAGGTTTAGACGAGTCTAAAGTGGAATTGAAGACTCCTGCTATATAGAGACTGGAGAATTGCAGTGTGGCCATATACCTTGTACAAGACCCGCTGGTAGAAAGGAGGAGGAACATATACATTGACCAGACATCACCTTAATTTCCAGTAAGAGAATAATATACCGACCCTCCTGGTCAGTCACCAACTGAATATCCTTATATGCAAGGGACTTGGCCAGTAATATAGCCACTCCTCTTGCATAACTAGAGTAAGTTGCATGAAACGACTGCTGTACCCAGGGCCTACGGAGGGCAAGAACTTCGTTGCCCAGGAGATGTGTCTCCTGTAGAAACAAAATATGCGGTTTGTGATGATTTAGGTACTTGAACATCCAAGTTCTCTTTAATCTTGTCATTTAATCCCCAGATATTCCAAGATATCAGTTTTAGTTCCGTAGCAATTGTGGACATATAGTAAAGTTACCGGATGACACGTAGATGAGGGACTTCATTCCATTTGAGACCTGAGAGAGAAAGCAAAGTAGGGCAGTTCTGAAGAAAGTTAGTACCGTTATACATAGAAATAGAACCAATTGTGCAGTGGATGTAGAGCGTACAAAACAAAAAAAAACAAAAAATATTAAACTCGCTACTGACCATAGAGAGTGTACCCAAACAAAAAAAAAAACTAGGTCAGTTTCACCCCTAAACTTGTTCAGAACTCCCTACTGGCCAGAACCCCAACAAAAATATCCAGTCAGTTTTATACCCTGAACTCAACCTAAACTTGGCAATTATAAGGTCCCTCCAGGTGAGTGGAGAATAGCAGGTCAACAACTTAAAAGTACATGTAACTCCCTACTGCCTGGCATAACCCCAACTGTCACTAAGGCAGTTTTGTACCCTCAACCTGATGGTAGAGGTCGCGTACGTGAGGCTCAAAGTTCCTAGGACAACCGTCAGCTTGTGTTCAACCTATAACAGTAGGCGAGGGTGGGGGGACGTGTATCCCATCACAGCGAGAGGGACTGGGCAATCTGGAACAGTGGTATAGTACCTTCAGATATTGGAGTTTCTCCAGATATATGGAGAGCACCAGATCTTCCTCTTTTTAGAAAACAAACCGTGGGGGTCAAGTGTGGGTTACGTGTAGAGGTAAATTTGGAGTAACTCCGTTATTTGCAGAAGGGTAAGTAGGATGGAGCAAACAAGGATATGTAAGATCCATGCATCAGATGGATTAATAGGAATAATCCTTTATTGTATGATGGTCAGCCAGTCGTCAGCATCTGCTGGGGTTGTCAAAAAGAAATGGATCGATCCATCATGTTGGACCCGCAAGCGGCTGGGGTAAAGCATGCTGTATTTAATGCTCTTATCTGAGTCATCTACAGACATCATTGAAGGTTTTTCTCTTCCTCTGCAAGTCAGCCAAAAAGTCGGGGGGGGGGGGGAGAAGAACAGAGGTGTTGCCATATCTGAGTGTGGGATGTTTCCGGGCTTTAGAGAGAATCATGTCCCTGTCCAGATAGTTGAGGAAGCGAACCAGAAAATGGCGAAAGATTCCCTGGAATGGCACGGTCCGTGGGCACCCGATGAGCCCTTTCAACCACGTAAGTAGGGGGGACATCGGTAAGGCCCAGGAGAGTTTTTAAAGAACTCCTCCTCCAAAATCAGCAGGGCCATTTTCCCCCTTCTTCTTTCTCAGGCAGACCCAGGACTCTGAAATTAATGCGCCATAGTCTGTTTTCAGCGTTGTCAGATTTTGCAACAAGGGAATGTACTGTGCGCTGCAAATCGGCAATGGAGGCTGCATGGGTGGCTCTAAGATCTTCGGTGGCTGACATTCTGGTCTCCGTTTCAGTCATTCTCCCCCTTATTCTGTCGAGGTTGTTCCGTATTAAGTTGCACTCCTCAGCAAGATGGTCAATGCGCACCAGCAGCGAGGTAACTAGAAAACCGTATGGTTTGAACGATAGGATGGACATAAATCTTTGTTTAACATAATCGCATTTTTTAACATAGTCGCATTGTTTGATACATTTATCACACCATTTTGAATATGCTTTTTTTGTTCATGATATATCCCTCACATGCTTGCTGTGCTTCTCTCCATGTTTTTTAATTGTTTTGATTGCTCTGATTAGGATGCACCCGCCCAATTTGGAGTGCTTACTCTGTTATAAATATCAGTTTTTAAATCAAATACGTATGCTTTGATGAAGGCTTCTTAGCCAAATGCGTCAGCGTAGCCTGTACCCGTGTACCCATGTAACGAAATAAAGGACTTTTATTCAAGAGCATCCGAGTCGCCAGCCCTTTTTTGATTCAAGTACTGCATTTTGGGGCCTGAACGTCCTGGCTAAAGCACCGCTCCACAGTTCATGGATCATCATATTGGCAGCTGGGGTATAATTTTTCTTCTTCAGCAGCGAGGTCCTACTTTGCTTGATCACAGCAAGGATCATGGCCGTACTGTCTTGAGATGGTGGGGCTGACCCCTCTGCCATTGGAGTCTCTCTAGGATCAATTTCCAGATCGGCCAGCAGGGCCCGAAGCCGACCGATCAGAATGGGATCCGTTTGCAGGGAAGCGGGCCATGGTAGCCGGAGCTGTGTGTTGGTCTTAGCGGCTTTGGAGTACCTCTTCCCCTTTTTGGAGGAGGAGGACATCTGGTAAGTCACCAAGGGAGACCACTATAGCGGATCTTCGTCCGTGCCATGAGGAATATCCAGGAGGCAGCTAGAGGTGACCCAAGCTGGCTGCAGGTTTTGGGCCCCTGGAGATCACAAGGTGGACAGGCAGTCAGTGTATACCAGCAGCCCCTCACCTCACAGCAGAGACACAGGCAGGGACAGGGTAGTGAGGATGTGGGGCTGGGAGTGCCAGGGTGGGGAAGGCCCAGAGCAGTGGGACATAGGCAGCAGAAGACAGACACTAGGCCTCAAGATACCACAGCTCAGATAGGCAGTCTCCTGGCAGCACACCAGGCTGTGGCAGGAACGTGGAGGGGTGACAGGGCGGATGGGGACAGGAGGCCCGCGCTTCCGAGCCCAGGCCGGACCAGTCGCGGTGCACCCCCGCGGGATATCGGCTCAGTAAACAGCAGTGATCGTCAGGCCTCATCAGGCCGTGGCTGCCATGGACGTCCTTGACACTCGGCTAGGCCCCTGGACCGTGCCAGGTAGGTGGATGGGTGGTAGGTGAGGACGATGACGCTCCCTTACCTCCAGACAGGCCAGGATCGATTCTCCCTGGGAGGCCTCAGGCCGGCAAGATGGCTGCGGGTGTATGCACACTATGTCATGCAGGTGACCATGGGTAGAACCACTCCACAATATATTGGCCCAGGACACCACAGGGGACAGAGAGGAGCAGGCTGGCAGGGTTTCTGCTTGTTTCCGTTAGGCAGATGCATGGATGGCAGAGGATTAGAAGCAGGATTCCTGGAGCTCCTCGCAAACACGTCCCCCGCCGCCACTCACATCAGGACACGCCCCCCCCCCCCCCCCCCCCCCCCAGAACTATCAAACTTAAAAATAAACCTTTCTAAATTAGATTTTAAATATAAATAAACAGGAAGAAAGGTGTCTACAGCAAGAATTTCAATTTACTTGGAAGACAGAATTCAAATATTTAGGAATAAGATTAACATCTCCCGCAAAATTATACCAGGTAAATTTATATCCCACTATTAAATGAAATAAAAATGGAAAAAAGAAAAATAGCAACAAGGTCCCTCTCATTGGCAGGTAGAATAAACACCATAAAGATGGTAATAGTACCGAAAATTATGTACAAATTATAAAATGTTGCTATAAAATGTTGCTTACATCTACTGTAAGTTCATCTGTCAGAATAGTAAACCGAGAATTGCATCTCTATTAAGGAGATATAAAACGCAAGGTGGGCTAAAAGTACCAGACCTTAAAAAATATTATAATGCAGTGTTAATTTCACGAGTAATGGAATGGACAAAAATTAAAAAAGATGGGTACAAATTGAGAACATAATGAGTGACACACGGTTGGGTAGAATCATTTGGATTCCACCTCAATATAGAGCACTGGGTGAAAATACACATGCAATGACATGAAATGTACTTAGAACCTGGGACTTAATACAAAAACAAGGTTAATGGAAATATAACTCTCCACTAATATCACTAAAAGAAACCTACTATTTTACACTGGCAAAAGGGAAATTATTCGGAGATTGGATAAAAAAAATAAAAATGCACAATTAAAGGATATAATGGCAAATGGGAAAATATGCACATTTCAAGAACTAAAACACCAGACAGATCTGATGGTGATTAATGAATGGCGGTACCTCCAGCTGAAACACTTTGTCAGAACTCTGCCACAACCAATAACATCAGCGGAAGATCTAAGGCCGCTGGAACGGCTGTGTATGGCATTAAATACAAAAAATGGGATATCACGGATCTATAAAATTCTATTTGGCTGAGGAAGGGATGGAGGTCCCGCCATACATAAAAAAGAAAATGGGAAAAAGAATTGGGAATAAAATAAAATTAGGAAAAATCTTAGACGTGTGCAATTCGTTTCGTTTTTTTTCGTTTTTCGTTATTTTCGTTCGTTCGTTTTCGAACGAATCGTACGAATCCGATTAACGAATCATTCAAATCGAACGAATCCGAAAAACAACGAAAATCAGAAAAACGAACGAAAAAATTCGTACATTCGTAACTTTTTCTTTTGTTGAATTGGTAATTTTCCGTGTCCCTTACAATGGCGTTGCTTAACGTGCTTCGAATGGATTGAACAAAAAAATTTGTACATTCGTAACTTTTTTTTCGATTCGTAAATTATTAAAATGTAATAATAGCACACATTACATAAAATTATGAATTATGCTCCGATTACGAATCTACGAATGTTACGAATAAATACGAATGCGTCCGAAAATTAAACTAACGAAAAAACGAATCAACAAAAAAATAACTCTTACGAATGTACGAATCGTTACGAATACGAACACCGACGACTTACGAATGTACGAATCGTTACGAATACGAACACCGACGACTTACGAATGTACGAATCGTTACGAATCCGAACACTGACGACTTATGAATGTACGAATCAACGGAAACGAAAAAAACGAAACGAAAATAAACAAAAGTTTTTGTTGTGCACATGTCTAAAAAAATTTGAGCTTGGTACACGTCTCTGCAGTTGACTCCAACACAGCAGAATTTAACTATTAATGCCTTTTACAAGGTGGTATATAACCCCCGATAAAATAAGTAAATATCAAATAGGGAAATCACCATATTGTTGGGGGGATGTAAAGTAGTGGGAACGATGGCACATTTATGGTGGGATTGCCCAAAAATAAAAAGCTATTGGAAAGAGATCTTACAGTTATTAAAATAAATTACTAATGGAGAAATATTAGAAGAACATTGGACGAGCTGGTTTCACGAGATAGAAGATTCTATAAAACAATACAAAGAATCTGTGATACCTCGCCTGATTAATGCAGTTAAAAGTCAGATACCATAAGAATAGAGGGGATGACAAATAAATGGAAAGAATGGAAGGCGTTTAAGAAGATGATGAGATATGTGGAGGCCGTAGGAGAATAAGACGAGATTAATCAGGAGAACTGAGAGAAAGAGAGAAAACTTTGTTCCTCTCACCAGCACAACCGTACCTTCTCACCTCACTCCCAGTGACAATGCAAGTTCCCGCCAGATTTTTAGCGCAGAACAAGCTTTACACTTGACTTGGATCCACTTCCTTGTATCTTGCTTCCCTTACCTCCAGGCTAGGTCCCCCGTTCTGCAACATCGGGCCTGTGTATGGGACGCTGATCGCTAGGGAGGAGGACGAGCTTGCCAACCCCCTCACTACTGGGGTGACTGTCTCCCATAACATGGAACAGACCTACCGCTGGCTGGTTGCTATTGCATTTACACAGCGCTGGTTACCCGTGGCCATGGCAATATAGCCGCATCTCCTGCCAACTTTCCTGCATGTTTTAACCCTTGCATGGTGGCCTTCTTGTATCCCCTCTTCATTCTTTGTGTAGCGCTACCCCCAGTTAAGAGAGCCGCTGGTTTGTTTTGGGTCCCTGAGTACAGCTTCCACCAACCCCCGGCAATTTGGCTCTACCCGCTCTGGCACAGTTAGTAAAGGGGTACGTCCCTATGCACATAAAACTTAGCTTATACTCTAAGTGTAATTGGTATGAACTCACAAGCAGACTGCTGAAATAAGAATAACTGGCTTTACTTTGGCAGTAAGGAAAAGAAATAACAACATGCATCTGAACATATATCTTACAATACTTTAGCAGGTCCCTGCAATATGCACTTTAAACATGTACACAGGTATATCAAACTAACAATGGGGAAACGGAGCGCCAAGTGTGGCGACCGTCTGATATGCACCCCTGAGGTGCAATAAATCTATCTGCGCCTACCTAACGGACCAGGCCTGATCCCTAGTAATAGAGCTCAGTCCTTGTACTAGTACAGTGTTCTTCACCGGCAATAAATCTGTAGAGGTGGTGCACATGTAGCTTTAAATGGTGTCATTTGTAATCCACAAAAGTAACATTGCTGCTCTGAGGTAAATTGCGCCTAGGCAGTTCAGTAGGCATAAAACATGTGTGTCAATGCAGGATGAGCCTTCAGGCTCTCTCACCAATCCTTGGGGTACCGTCCTCCGATCCGGTCCCTCTAATGGCGGCTCTGGTCTCTTCAATAGCGGCGTCCGGTCTCCTCAGTCACAGCCCTGCACTCCGGTCATCAGCTCCGTCCGACCGACAGTAAGGGGAAGTCTCCGCTCCGCTGCTGTGGACTCTGAGGGGTGAGAGTCTCACTCCATCGGCTGCAAGGCCCAGGCTTCAGGCCTTCAGCTCCGGTCCGCACAGGTGTCTCTGCTGGCTGCAGTCTCCGCGTCACACGCTCTGTCAGCAGAGGCAGGCCAGTCCTGTCAGGCCTCAGAAAAGGAAGTGTCCCAAGAGGAAGAGGCGGTCCCCGCTCTTCCTTTTTATAGCCTCCCCCAGCAGCCTCCCGGGCGGAAGTCAGCAGCCCTGGGGCCTGGGGAATCATGGGAGATGTAGTCTCTACCAGAAAAAGGGGTAGAACCCCGCTACACACTCCCCCCACTTTGAATCTTTGGTCCCCAAAGATAGTGTTCAAACTACAAACTTTCTCGGGAACAACATTTTCACATAATTTGGACAGAGGAGCTTCCCACCAATTGGCATGAGATGGGGAGCTGTCCTGTCTACAGGTCACTTCAGTGTGGGCGACCTGCTTAACTGTGCCAGAGAGTGAGCTGGGGTTGCCCTCCACTAAATGAACAGCGGAAGGGCCAGGGCTCTCAGCACTTCTCCTTGCTGTGGTAACAGAGTCCTCTGAACTTTCTCCCATCTTGGGGTAAGTTAGCTTCTTGGGAGGCTTCACACTCCTGCGAGCTCTCTGTTCTCTTGGAACTTCTTCAGGAACACATTCTGGCAACATCTCTGGTTAGAGGCCGCTTGAGCTTTCTCGTAAGCTATCTTCAAACTGCGCCTCAGTCTGTCCACATATCCTTTGTGGGAGGCAGCAGAGGCATGGTCTAAGGAAATGCCGAAGGCCAAATCCACTGGCAATCTTGCTTCTCTCCCAAACATAAGCCGGTAAGGGGAGAAACCTGTCACATCACTTGTGGTGCAGTTGTAGGCATGCACCAGAGCTGATATGTGTTGACTCCAATGTTGCTTCTTCTCTGTTTTCTGAGACCTCCCATTCTTCTAGGGCCTGCGTGGCACCATCTAACCACTCTTCAAATCCCTCTTCTCCCGAGGGTACAGGTGTCCTCCCTGAAAACATCCGGAGTTTCCTGTATCCCGACATTGGGTAGTCCCCGGGGTCTCTTCTGCACTGGGTTACAATTTCCCCTAGGACAGCACACAGTTCTGCACTAAGAGTAGTGTGTGTGGGTGCGGGACTTTCCGCGCCCTTCTGCTCCTCCTTCTTTGGGGATAGAATGGCTTTCATAGGAGAGTAGTCTCCCTTGCGCGGCAGCGCATGCAGCAATTGGTAGTGCTGACCATTTGGTGCCTGTATGCTGTGGCTCCTGAACTGCTCTGGAGTCTCTTCCTTCCACTCTATTAAGGCGTATGTGTACCCAGCATCATTTCTCATGTCCATTATCCATGACTTCTGGCATGGGGATAATGACATTATGAGCTGCTTCACTGCCTCTCTCTGCCATATCCCTGGCAGTTCAATGACTGCTGCTGCGGCTGGGTCAGCGGCCCATGTTGCGGACCACCGTCCCACTTCTATTGGGTCCATGCCGGTTCCTTCTGGCGGCTTTTCCCGCTGACTCAGGATCCCGGATTACGAGCCCCCACGTGTAGCGCTACCCCCAGTTAAGAGAGCCGCTGGTTTGTTTTGGGTCCCTGAGTACAGCTTCCACCAACCCCCGGCAATTTGGCTCTACCCGCTCTGGCACAGTTAGTAAAGGGGTACGTCCCTATGCACATAAAACTTAGCTTATACTCTAAGTGTAATTGGTATGAACTCACAAGCAGACTGCTGAAATAAGAATAACTGGCTTTACTTTGGCAGTAAGGAAAAGAAATAACAACATGCATCTGAACATATATCTTACAATACTTTAGCAGGTCCCTGCAATATGCACTTTAAACATGTACACAGGTATATCAAACTAACAATGGGGAAACGGAGCGCCAAGTGTGGCGACCGTCTGATATGCACCCCTGAGGTGCAATAAATCTATCTGCGCCTACCTAACGGACCAGGCCTGATCCCTAGTAATAGAGCTCAGTCCTTGTACTAGTACAGTGTTCTTCACCGGCAATAAATCTGTAGAGGTGGTGCACATGTAGCTTTAAATGGTGTCATTTGTAATCCACAAAAGTAACATTGCTGCTCTGAGGTAAATTGCGCCTAGGCAGTTCAGTAGGCATAAAACATGTGTGTCAATGCAGGATGAGCCTTCAGGCTCTCTCACCAATCCTTGGGGTACCGTCCTCCGATCCGGTCCCTCTAATGGCGGCTCTGGTCTCTTCAATAGCGGCGTCCGGTCTCCTCAGTCACAGCCCTGCACTCCGGTCATCAGCTCCGTCCGACCGACAGTAAGGGGAAGTCTCCGCTCCGCTGCTGTGGACTCTGAGGGGTGAGAGTCTCACTCCATCGGCTGCAAGGCCCAGGCTTCAGGCCTTCAGCTCCGGTCCGCACAGGTGTCTCTGCTGGCTGCAGTCTCCGCGTCACACGCTCTGTCAGCAGAGGCAGGCCAGTCCTGTCAGGCCTCAGAAAAGGAAGTGTCCCAAGAGGAAGAGGCGGTCCCCGCTCTTCCTTTTTATAGCCTCCCCCAGCAGCCTCCCGGGCGGAAGTCAGCAGCCCTGGGGCCTGGGGAATCATGGGAGATGTAGTCTCTACCAGAAAAAGGGGTAGAACCCCGCTACATTTGTATAAAACCTTTGTGGAAGAACTTCAGACCAGGCAATTACATTTTTATACGGAAAATGAAGCTGCGCCAATAAAAAAATTTGGTAAACATATAAATCAAAAAAAAAAACACAGAATATTAAGACCCATCAAAAATCCTGAATAAAAAGACACTGATCTAATATGGGACAGTCCAAACGGAGATGTAAATGGTGAAAGTCTAATACAGATCAATCTTGGCATCCGGAATAAATCAACTTTGTGTCCATGGGTAGATAATGTTCAAAACAACACCACGGTGCTCGTGCTACAAATTATACACTGTGACATGTAAGAAAATGGTGCTAGTCTAAAAAAATTACATTTTTACTGAAGAACTTTTTGAGCAATTTCCAGGATATTGCTTTTTACGGGAACACATCAGAATCGCACATTGGACCAGTTTTAAACCCGAATTTGATCCAGGAAAACAGCCCAAATTTTTTTTTTTTTTTTATCAATTCCCCATAAATCCTGGGTGTGGGTCTGTGGGCAGGGGGCTTATTGGAATCTGGAAACCCCCTTTAAGGGGGGCCCCCAGATCCTGCCCCCCATGTGAATGAGTAGGGGTGAATTGTACCCCTACTCATTCACCAAAAATAAATACATACACATACACACACACACAGTTTTTGACAATTCCTTTATTAAAAATAAAAAAACAATGTCCCCCAGTGTAGATCTATCATCACTGCTGACAGGGCTTCCAACTTCACCCAGTCTTCCTTCCGAGTTCGCAGGCAGCCGCCATTTGATTGGCTGAGCCACGTTGACGTCACTTCTACGCATGTGTGTGAGAGTCACAGCCATGGCACGCCTCTCTCTATATCTATATCCATCACCAGTGCTGCTAAAGTAAATATCTCCTAAATGGTGCAGGTTTAGGAGATATTTACTGTACCTACAGGTAAGCCTTATTATATGCTTACCTGTAGGTATAAATAAAAACAAATGCCTTTACTACCTCTTTAACCCCTTACTGGCCCTCTGGCAGCCTGCTAGTTAACGCGCAATACACATAGCTCACAGTAATTATGATTCAGCAATAGGGATGAGCCGAACACCCCCCCCCTTCCCGGTTTGCAGCAGAACATGCGAACAGGCAAAACATTTGTGCGAACACAGTTATGCCACGTACACACGATCTGACTTTTCAGCCGGACTATCTGGCGGACTCCGCCGGATAGTCTGATCATGTGTACGGGGCATGAGTCTATGGGGCACGAACGTGAAAAAACAAAAGTTATTGCCATAAAAAGTGTTTGGGGACCCGGGTCCTGCCCCAGGGGACATGTATCAATGCAATAAAAAAAGTTTTAGAAACCGCAGTGATTTTAATAATGCTTAAAGCTGAGGTCCACCCTAAAATTAAAAATTTACATTAACATTCAAAAAAAATATAAAAAAAAAAAAAAAATGTTTTTTACTTACCAGAAATACCTGTTGCTAGGCAGTCTTCTTAATCCGCCTCTTCCTATTCAGTGGCGCTGTTCCTTCACTTCCTACTCTTCGGCGAGCTGCCCCATTGTCTTCTGGGACATGTGTGTGTCGCAGAAAACGGGTCCATTCACAAAGCGCTGCGCAACTTGCGAATGCACCGTAGGAAACGGGCAGTGAAACCGCAAGGCTCCACTGCCTGTTTCTCTTAGTTAGAATGGCAGTGTAAGTATGTCGGTGCTGGCACCCGATCCGATGGACAGATCGGCTTCGGGGGGCCGACATCGCAGGCTCGCTGGGCAGTGTTTGTAGTTGCTGACTTTTAAAAATAAAAATAAAAACGACCTCCGCTTTAAAGTGATACAATAAAAATGAAATATTTAAAGGAATATTGTGCCTGGGGGGTGTCCTTAGTATGCCTGTAAAGTAGTGCATCTTTCCCATGTTTACAGTGTCTTATGTAATGCAATAAAGTGTTTCCATGGGCAAAGTGTCTATACACAGTGTCCAAGCAAGATAACCAGGTAAGAATTGTGAACGATGGGCGACTGCCCTCTCACCAACAGCAGAACTGGATAGGAACCTCCCGGACAGCGATGACAGCGGTCATCCAGGGATGACCGGTCAGCTGCTGGGCACAGGCGCCCGTTGGATCCGTATGATGAGGGGGTGCCGCGATGATGTCTCGCCAACAGCTAGCAGAGTGGGGCCCTCTGGGGCCGGACTGGATTGCCGTGTGGTAGGCCGCAGCCCTCTCGCCTAGCAGCGAACAGGTGAGGCCCTGGAAGAATACGCATGGGGCAGATATTCCAGCCCTTTTATAGTCCCTCCCAGAGGTCTGTTGATGTTACAGAGGAGCCTCTGGGATGTGTAGTTCAGGGGTAGTTTCACAACATCAGAGAGGCTGCTCCAAAGACTACTAGTCCCACAATCCTCCCTGCTTAGCTCAGAGATATGTCAGCCACTGGAGCCCAGCACTAGAGAGACACTGGAATAGATGGAGAATGACGGGGTGGTCTGCGGAAGTAGTCCACTGTTGGCTACACATAATTTTACATGTATTTTTTATTAAAAGATAAAACCTACC
Source organism: Lithobates sylvaticus (assembly GCA_028564925.1). Lineage (NCBI taxonomy): Eukaryota > Metazoa > Chordata > Amphibia > Anura > Ranidae > Lithobates > Lithobates sylvaticus. Next base: position 15,856,375 of record CM053027.1, on the reverse strand, counting down.
TCATCGCTTTCTATTTGTTACTTATGCGAGTGTTCATGTACAGTCAGGGGCGTAACTACAGGGGGCGCGATTGTGACCCGGCTCCATGCTCCAGGGGGCCCATGTGCCCCCCCCCTGTTAACCTGGATAGGAAGGGTGTCATGTAGAGAAAATGATCCCCTTCATTTTCCTTCTTCTCCCCACCTAACCAGGTCCTGCTACCACCCCCCACCCCCGTGTGCTTCCCTCCTCCCCCTGCAGTGCTGCTGGCTTCCCCTCTCACCTCTTCCACTAGTTGCTGCGGCGAAAGGTGTAAAGATAGAGAGCAGGAAAGGGGCCAATAAATATGTAATTTACTGACCCCTTCCTTTTTCTGAATGATTAGTACGGGTCACAGACTATGTCCATTCATAACTGAAGCATAGTAAACTGTGTTTACTATGCTTCAATTTATGAATGAATGGGAACCCCTGTAGAGAACTATTCCTGTTCATTCATTCTGTGCAGCATAGGCTGCAGAGATGGAGGTTTAGGGCTGTGTCCTTAATCACTTTCTCTGTCTCAAAGGTGATACATAAGAGGTATGTTTAGACCCCTGATATTTCACCGAAGCCCCCCAATGAGGCTCCTAAAAATAAAAATGTAAACAATAATAGAAAAGAACATTGTGAAAAATGTAATAAAATGGTAAAAAAATTATTAAAAAATAAAATATCAAAATTAAAAACTACTGCCACCAGTGGCAGAACTACCATGGTCGCAAAGGTCTGACTTGTGACCGGACCCAGACGTTCCGCCACTGGGTCGGGGGGCCCTTAATGGTTTCTTGCACTGGGGCCCGGATGTTTTTTTTTTTTGTACTGTCACCAGTCAGTGTCCCTGATCACTGCCACGCTGTAATGCACTGGTGACCAGTGATGTAAGTAACTGAGTTAAAATAAACTGAGTTACCTAACGCAGTTACTTTAGAGGGTAACTAGTAATCTAACTGATTACTTTTCCCCTCATGGTAACTCAGTTCCCATTACTTTGGCTTCGTTACCCCAATTACATCTACCGCCACTAGATGGCAGTAGTGTAATTCCGGTGTCCTGCCGAAAAAGTTCCCCCGCCGGATAAGGACCCCCTGTACTGCGCAGGCGCAGGCCCAGGGCTTGTGCAGTACGAAGGACTACGGAGCTTTTGAAAATTGCCGAACCTAAACAGCTTTGAGTGAACTCTACACCGCGCAGGCGCAGTTAACATGTAATTGTACGAGGCGATGCTGCACGCTCCTGATGCTCGTGCTACTCTGCAAGGGGCGTCTATCGTGTAAGTAAGGGGCGGGTCTAGTATTACTGTAACCAAGGGGCGCATTTATTATTATTGTTATATATCGAGCTCTGCCCATTAATTTAACATTCGCCCTCTTCTGTAGCCATCCGCCCCTTACACGATATAATAATAATAGACCCGCCCCTTACACGATATAATAATAATAGACCCGCCCCTTACACGATATAATAATAATAGACCCGCCCCTTACACAATATAATAATAATAGACCCGCCCCTTGCTTACACGCTATAACAGATCTGCCCTTGGTTAGAGTAATAATAGAGCAGCCCCTTGGTTACACGATATATAACAATAATAATAAATGTGCCCCTTGGTTACAGTAATACTAGACCCGCCCCTTAGTTACACGTATAGAATATAAAAAAAAAGTCAGTTACTTTGCTGCGTAACTAATTACTTTTCCAATGTAGTAACTGAGTTACTAACGCAATTACTTTTTGGGAGAAGTAATTTGTAACTTAACTAATTACTTTTTTAAAGTAAGATGACCAACACTGCTGGTGACAGTATGTAAAAAAAATATATATATATATACAAAAATTGAGAAATTTTTATTAATTTATTTTTGTTTCTTCATTTTCCAAAAAATTATGAAAAAAAATTATAACTTCAAAAAACTCACCATGCCTCTTACTAAATACATTGGACTGTCTACTTTCCAAAAAATGGGTAATTTGGGGGATATTTGTACTGTCCTGACATTTCAGGGCCTCAAAAAATGACATTGGCTGTCAGTACATCAGAATTGATTTGATCGCTTTTTTTTCAGATATATCCCATATTTTGTGGACTCTATAACTTTCCAACAGACTAATATACAGTGATTTGGGTTATTTTCACGTTTTTTTTTCCCAAAACGTTTAGCAAAAAGTACAAAATCCCAGAGGTGATCAAATACCACCAAAAGAAAGCTCTATTTGTGTGAATAAAATGCAAAAAATTTTGTTTGGGTACATTTGTTCATTTGTTGCATGACCGTGAATGAATGAATGAATGATTTGTATAGCGCTACAATGCGAACTGAATCGCCTCAAGGCGCTGTATTGGTGCTTTCTTGTCAAGCTTCTAGAAGAGGTAGGTCTTGAGTTTCTTCCTGAAGGCCTGATGGTTTTCTTCCATGCGGATGTCGGTTGGTAGAGCGTTCCATAGCCGTGGTCCCTGGACAGCGAATCTCCGTTCCCCCTTTGATTTGTAGCGGGATTTGGGAATGAGGAGGAGAGCCGATCGAAGACTGCGATTGGGTATGTCGTGTTTTATTTTGTCGAGAAGGTATTGCGGAGCATTTCCATGTGCGCATTTGTGGGTGAGGCAGAGGGTCTTGAATGCGACCCGATTCCTTACATTTAGCCAATGTAGATTCCTCAGGGAAGGGGAGATGGATTCCCAGGTTTTTTTTCCTGTTCTCAGCCTTGCCGCCGTGTTTTGGATAAGTTGTAAGCGAGCAAGTTGATATTGGGGTAATCCTATGTAGAGGGAGTTTGCGTAGTCAAGTCGTGAACTAATGACTGTTCCAACTACCGCTGCTTTGTCCTCCTTTGGAATGAAGGGGATGAGTCTGCGTAGCAGGCGGAGCAGATGGTGAGAACCGCTAACTACTGCTCCTATTTGGGCATCCATTGACATTTCTGAGTCAAAAATTACTCAGAGACTCTTGGCCTTGGTGCTTGGGGGGATGGTCTGTCCAAAGATTGTGGGTGGTGTCCAAGGGATCTTGGTTCGGGAGTTTTGGTTTGCGTGCAATTGTCATTCAAATGCAACAGCGCTGAAAGCTGAAAATTTGGTCTGGGCAGGAAGGGGGAGTGTCCAATATGATACACTGTGTGTTGCGATTTTTCTCCTAAACAACTTATTTTTTTTTGTGATGAAATTTGTGATCTGCATGAAAGCAATCTATGGCCAGTGACGGGTGGAGACAATCAAATGACCATGTTTGCGCTCATGAACAAGTGTGTGTTTAGACCTTCTGTTTTATAGCACAATTAAAGCACAAATATAGAAATGATTACCATATCTCTGCCCATTATCTACTAATGAGGAATGAACCTTGTTTTGATTGGTAAGGAAGTAATATGAGAATAGTGTCCACGTAAAAAAGTGATGCTGTACAACACATACTACAGAACTTCCAGACTTTTTCCTGCTGCTCTGGCATCATCTACTGGTCACATTGAGGTATGACAGCCAATGTTATCTTCATTGGAGTGCTGGTGATTCTATTTATTGGCTGACTCAAAGTTCTGGAAACACAAATACATATACACTATATTGTCAAATGTATTGTGACGCCTGCCTTTACATGCACATGAAAGTCTTAGTCCGTAGGGTTCAATATTGAGTTGGCCCACCCTTTGCAGCTATAACAGCTTCAACTCTTCTGGGAAAGCTGTCCACAAGGTTTAGGAGTGTGTCTATGGGAATGTTTGACCATTCTTCCAGAAGAACCTTTGTGAGGTCAGGCACTGATGTTGGATGAGGAGGCCTGGCTCGCAGTCTCTGCTCTAATTCATCCCAAAGGGGTTTTATCGGGTTCAAGTCAGGACTCTGTGCAGGCTAGTCAAGTTCCTCCACCCCAAACTCGCTCATACATGTCTTTATGGACCTAAATAAATTGAACTCAAATCACATGACATACTCAGTTGCCATCATCCCTAAACATAGTAAATGACCAACCTCTCAAGATGGGATTTTTAAGGCAACAAATAATAGAAAAAATAAAGATAATATAAAATTATTCAATTTATTTGTACAAAAGACATATCACTTTCTCAAAATATACAATTACATATCTGAAGGATAAAAACAGGATGGATGTTTCAAGATGCTGTACATGTAGAAAGGTGCAAATTCCGACGCGTTTCCAAATGGCTAATAATATACCTATCTTCTTCAGGGAATATATAACACCATCTACAGAATATCAAAACAACCAGTTACAAAAATATACAATAAAGATTACCACACTAGTCATAGAATGTATTTTATATAAAGATAGTGATGTTTAGAAACACACTTACTTACATTGTAGTACAGAAAAATCTTATATGATATTGCTTCCCTTTCACTTCTCAAGGATCTGAATGGATGTCCACCAATAGGAGGGGAACATAATATTCCAAAAACTCCCCACAAGACGGCATATAAAGGATATTGGATAAGGGCTCTTTCACACGGGGCGGATCAGTGCAGATCCGCCCCGTGGATAGCCGCTTGCTCAGCGGGGATCGCCGGAGCGATCTCCACTGAGCAGGAAGATGACAGGTCCGTCTCTGCACTCCGTACAGGGACGGACCTGTCAGAGCGCCGCTCTCCCCTATGGGAGATCGCGTGATGACGGACCGTAGAGTCCGTCGTCACCCGATCCGCTCTGCAGACGGATGAAAAAATTGGGTTTTCCTCCGTCTGCAGAAACGGAGCATACCTGTATGTCCGTTTTTCATCCTAAAACGGAAGGATGAAAAACGGACATACGGTCCGTCAGTGTGAAAGAGCCCTTACTCAGCAAGGCGTTTAAAAACAACTGAATATATCCTAGCTGGAAAAACAAAACAAAAACAAGAAAAGGGGAGAGAGTAAGGAATTAGAAAACCCATAAAGTTTTGGGCAGAATGATAAAATCCGCCCAGCCAAGGTAACCTAGACTCACCCCAAAGAATTGTATGGAACAGATTTCCCAGGAAGGATCCTCCACCAAAGACTAGAATGGGTAGTAGAGAACAGCTCCTACAGCTCCAAGCTGTGGAGGGGAATGACGCTGAGTGCCGTCTCAGGCGTCCTTTTGAATGATATTCCCGGCACCGTCCCGCCCCTAGGGGCGTCAACCGATGACGCTTCGCGCTGGCGGCGCATAGCGTCAGCGGGATACGTCCCACCAAAAGGCTGCATCATGTCCCGGATAAACTACCAGGACCATGATGCAGTTCTCGGGTCAAGTGCTCATGCGCAAGAATACGTCCGGTGCCATGGAAACCATAGAGCCAGCGTAACCACTCAATGCGCACTGAAGCCGGACCTAAGAACCTCCCAGACTTCCCTAAACCACAGGGCGTCTTTATGGACCTTGCCTTGTGCGCTGGTCTAAATCATTTGGTGGAGGGGGGATTATGGTGTGGGGGGTTGTTTTTCAGGGGTTGGGCTTGGCCCCTTAGTTCCAGTGAAGGGAACCCTTATGCCGCGTACACACGATCGGACATTCCGACAACAAAACCGTGGATTTTTTTCCAATGGATTTTGGCTCAAACTTGTTTTGCATACACACGGTCACACAAATGCTGTTGGAAATTCCGAATGTCAAGAGCGCTGTGACGTACAAGACGTACGACGAGCTCAGAAAAATTAAGTTCAATAGCCAGTGAGGCTCTTCTGCTTGATTCCGAGCATGTGTGGCACTTTGTACGTTGGAATTGTGTACACACGCTCGGAGTTTCCAACATCAAGTTTTGTTGTCGGAAAATTTGAGAACCAGCTCTCAAACATTTGTTGTTGGAAATTCCGACCGTGTGTACGCGGCATTAATGTGTCAGCATACCAAGACATTTTGGACAATTTCATGCTCCCAACTTTGTCGGAACAGAGGAACAAAATCGTTTTTTTATATTTTTTGGGGGATATTTATTATAGCAAAAAGTAAAAAATATTGCGTTTTTTTTTTTTTTTTTTCAAAAATGTCGCATTTTTTTGTTTATAGCACAAAAAATAAAAACCGCAGAGGTGATCAAATACCACCAAAAGAAAGCTCTATTTGTGGGAAAAAAAAAGGACATCAATTTTGTTTGGGAGCCACGTCGCACGACCGCGCAATTGTCAGTTAAAGCGACGCAGTGCCGAATCGCAGAAAATGCTCTGGTCAGGAAGGGGGTAAATTCTTCTGGGGCTGAAGCGGTTAAAGACTGCTGCTTAGGACAAAACAGACACATCTAGCGTGTAAAACACACAATATAGAGCAAGATAAAACAAGAAATAGTTAGGAAATAAAAAAATAAAAAAAATGAGATTATAAAATGAAAGAATGTAGCAACATTCAAAAAAGTTTGTCCTACAAAGCCAAACACAGGTGGTGACCACAAAAGGAGATATCCAGAGATTCCTGTATAGGTGTCACCAACCCCATCCATACCAATGTAGGCAAAGAAAGACAAATTGGAAGGCCGGGTACCGGCCTGAAGTTATGGGAGGAGCCCGGAGGGTATTTAAGCAGCCCAAAGGCCGCCGGTCTTTGTCGGTTTCCTGTGCGTGATATCTGATACGTCAGACATCTAGGACCGACTCGTTCGAGACAAGCGCTGTTGGTGCCGGTTCGTGAGCTCCGTTTCGTCTGTCCGTCTCCTTTTGTTGCAGTCCCGCGTTCCGTGTTCGTAAGTCGTGTTGTCCCTTCGTGTCGCACTCGTGTCGCCGAGTCGCAGTTCCGTACAAAGATTCTGGTTCGGCTGTCGCAGGTAGGGCTTCGGCTCCCATGTTTTACGTTCTCATGCACTGCTTATCATGTCACTAAACTGTGGTCTGCGTAGCTCACGAACCACGCACCGCTTGTCTCGAAAACCTAAACACTTACTCGCACGTTTTTGGTTGTACACGATCGGGAGCCACCTAGCGGCACGCACATTCAGGGCCGCCCGCCATAACACTCCGACCGATGCCGCATCCGGCACTCAAGGGTTCCCCTTACGCGGTCGTATTACGCAATCTTTGAATCGTTCAAACATGGCTCACGCACGGGTGCCGTTCGCACTCACACGTGTCATTCATGTCCTGTCATATTATTCAAATCGGTTGCGTGCCGAATCGCTATTTGCATTCCGAATCGCTGTTGGCATGTTAATTGTACGAATCACTTCGACCGTGTCGAAACATTTCACGTATTAGCATGGCGATCATTTTGTCATTTCAAAACATGGCTAACGTATCAGGCCATTCGGTCATGCTAAGTCATTTCACATCAGTTAAACAGGGCGTTCATGCCATCATTTCGATCCTGGCCGCACTCAGATTCAAGTCATGTCGCACTTAGGCACGGATTTGTCTCGGGGTACCCAGGTTACGGCCGTATTACCATACATGTTTCAGAGATTGGCCCACCGCTCGTACGGATGCGGGCTCGAGTCCAGTCTTTGGCATGATATCGGTCATTGGCCACGTATCGGTCTGAATCCGGTCGCATCCGGCATGCATCGATTCGCACTGATTCGCCTAGCCGCTCGGCCTCATTTCGATACATGCTCCAGAGATTAGATTTGGTTACAATTTGCTCGGTTTGTTGTAATCTAGTCTTTGTCATGGTTTCATTTCGGTCACCATACCTCTGGGTAGGTCCGGTCGCATCCATAGATGCTCCGATCGGGGCGATCCAGACGCACGATTACCCGGCCTCATTTCGATACATGCGCCAAGGGCGGAATCGCATCACAGGTTGCGTACATTCTTGATTCTTGCCCCTGTCATGGTATGTCATTTCTGTCACCTTACCACGCCCGGCATGAATGCAGTCACTTCCCCGCACTAATTCGTGTCGGCGTGCCCTAGGCCGGCCTCATTTCAATACATGCGCCAGGGGCGGAATCGCAAAAAAAAAAAAAAAAATAAAGAGAGACTTTGATTCTTGTCCTTGTCATGTTATATCATTTCTATGTCACCTTACCACGCCCCGGCGTTAATTGGTCACCTCCCTGTACGAATTCGCGCCGGCGTGCCCTAGGCCGGCCGCATTTCTATACAAAAAAAAAAGAGAGAGAGGGGTTCAGTCACTAGACAGTGGCATGACGATCGAGGTCGCTGGCACACGAGTGCTTGCGTTCCAAATGCATACTGTAGCACTTGGAGTCGGACCCGGTGGCAGCTGGATGTCACAGTTCGGCCTCAGCGTACCCAGGCAGTTGGCCTCATTTCACGGTTGCCTCATTTCTGTACGTGCTCCAGAGTCCGGCTCACAGTCACCCCCATACGGTACGAACGGGCCGGGCCCTGTCACGGGAAGTTCATTTCAGTTAAGGCAACATGTCGTGTCAGTCTTTCGTGTTGTTATCTGTCATTTGATTCCACAGCTGTCTCGGCAGTCGACTTAAGTCACTATCGCCTGTTGTTATCATCTACGTTGGGTTCCGTCGCTCTGGACGGCAGCAGTTTCAGGCTCTTAAATAGGTACTTTCTCTCACACTCTCTCAGGTCAGTCGGATTCAGTAGGTCCACCTGCACCAGCTTGATCAGGGTTCCAGCAGGTAAAAAAAAAAAAAAAAAAAAATGCAGGGGCACGGGGGGGCTCCTGCTTTCTCATGGCAGGTACGTATACCGTAGGTGACACATCCAAACTCATTTCTTGTCACCTCTTTATAGGCACAGCCTGCAGACACGTGACCAGTCTACTAAGTAACGGGTCTTGGCAGCCGCCATGTCATCAGTCGGCAGCGATGACCTCACCACCCCGCTATCTCTGGCGTCAGCCTCCGAGGCTGGCAGTGTCCAGTCTCTTAGGGCATGGACAATTCCCAGGCTGTCTGCCGAGCTGAGGCGCAGAGGGATACCCTTCTCGTCCGCAGCCAGGAAGGCGGAGATATTCAGGCTCCTCTTCCCACCACCGGCCGCAGCAAGCCCCAGCAGCCAGCAGGCGTCTCTGGAATCTATTTCAGCCGCCGTCGCTCAGCTACACACCCTCGTGTCTTCCCTGTCTTCCTCGATCATTGAGGTCCAGGACAGGGTGTCTCGCCTAGAGACCAGCCCGGCTGCCACGGTTCCGGACCCTGCGGTGGTCCCAGCCATCAGTGCACCGGCCGCAGGTAGTGAGCTTGCCACGACTACCGTTCACCCTTCCCACCTGGTGCCACCCAGTGTAAGGAAGGACATTCTAGAGGGCAGAGACGTTAACCTGGCCTCACTCATGATCTCGGTCCATGACTTGGCCGAGAACAAGGCCTACACCTGGGGGGACGTCTCGGTGGTTTTGAAAGCAAAGGATCCGAGGCTCAACAGAAAGCTCACGGTGCCCGAGTTCACGCTCGCTTTCGGCATGTTCAGGGACGTGCTGTGCTCAGCCTCCCCCGGCAGACGGGAGGAACTGGACCTCTACCTCCATTTGATCGTAGACTTGGGCCACAAATACGGTGGCTCAGCGTTCTACGATTATCATCGGTCCTTCTCGGCCAAAGCCGCGGCCAGATTCTTACAGTTCCATTTGACAACGGACTGGAGCGTAGTGGACACGGAGTTGTTCTGCCGCCACTTCGCGGGTCTACGCTCCCCGCTATGTGCTGTCTGTCAGTCAGCGTCCCACACCACGGTCTGGTGTGCCAACATAGCCTCTGTCCATCCGATAGCTAGCACGGCCTCTACCAGCACGAGCCAGGCTTAGCAGGCCCCGGCGCAAGGGCAGAAGGTGGACAAGTTGGGACATCCGGTGCGGATGGTTGGGGGAGCCGCCATTTGCAACAATTTCAACTACGGCTCCTGCAATTTCAGCCAGTGCCGGCTCTTGCACGTTTGCACCCTATGCCAGAGGGCGCACCCCAGGGTCCTGTGTGAGGTCAAACAGAAGAAACCGTGACTAAGCCGGGTCAATGTCCTTTGGCTCGATGTTTACTTGACCTCACACCCCACTCCGTCACTCGCCAGCTACCTCATCCGAGGTTTCACCGATGGGTTTCATACCGGGCTCATCACCCTGCCCCACTCCATCCACGAATGTCCGAACCTACGCTCAGCAGCAACAGATGAGCCAGCGATTGACGTCCTTCTGCAGACGGAGTTGGATCGGGACTTTATGATAGGCCCGTTCAGTCAGTCTCCCTTTAGCATCTGGAGGGTTAGCCCTATCGGGCTTGTACAGGGAAAATTTTCAAATAAAAAAAACGTCTGGTGTATGATCTGTCAGCGCCTCATTCTTCCGTCGTTCCCAGTCTCAACTCGCTCATCCCCTCCGAGGAGTTCTCACTGAAGTATACTTCGGTAGACATGGCTATCCAGGCCATTCTCAGGGCGGGGGTGGGTGCTTGACTCTCGAAGGCGGACATATCCGACGCCTTCAAGCTGCTGCCCATTCATCCTTCCCTGTGGTGCTGGCACGGCATCAAGTGGAGGGAGCGATATTATTTCGCGACCAAATTGACCTTCGGGTCTAAGAGTAGTCCTTGGCTATTTGACAAGTTCGCGGAGACCCTGGCGTGGATCCTTCTCCATGAGGCACAGTGCCACGAGGTCATCCATTATTTGGATGACTTCCTTCTGATAGAACCACCCGGGGCTCCCCCAGGGGACCTTGGAAAGTTGAGGACGGATTTCGACAGTCTGAACGTCCCCATAGCGGAGCACAAGGTTGACGGCCCGGCGCACAAGATCACGTTCTTGGGCATCGACCTTGACACGCTTGCCATGCAGGCCAGCCTTCCCGCAGATAAGTTGGACCGTATCAGGACGGTTCTGCGAGAGTTCACCCGGGTGGGGGGATGTACTCAGAAGCAACTTCAGTCTCTCCTCGGGATGCTGAATTTCGCTATGAGGATCATCCCCCAGGGCCGCTCCTTCGTGTCCCGGTTGCTGGTCTTCCTGTCCTACACCCAGGACCCAGACCAGGTCATCAGGCTGGATTCAGCAGCCAGGGCAGATCTGGCCATGTGGGAACACTTTCTTAGTAATTGGTGTGTCCCTGTTCATCCCAGTAGTGTCCACGCAGTCACCTCAGGTGGTGACCGATGCGGCGGCATCCACAGGATGCGCCGCCATTTTTGGCCATTTGTGGTTCGCCGCCCCTTGGCCTCCTCAAGCACTAGCCACACCGGGCTTCACTACCACGTCAGCCCTCTTTGAGCTGTTCCCCATCGTAGCAGCCGCTCACCTATGGGGTCACCATTGGTCTGGACAGACTGTGGCTTTCACGACAATCAAGCCACAGCCGAGATCATCTGCAAGGGCAGGTCTAAATCCAGGCCCGTCATGTCCTTCCTCCGCAGACTGGTCCAGCTATCCCTACAGCATCAGTTCAATGTTTACTGCTCATTCATTCCAGGGAAGTTTAACTCAGCAGCGGACGCACTCTCCCGTTTTAACTTTATTTCTTTCTTTGAACAGATGCCAGGAGCCTACCATCTTTCAGCCACTATCCCGGATTGGTCACAACTGACCTTGGACTAGCCCCACATCTACGCTCAGCTACTAACATCATCAACGCTTCGCTCGCCCGCAACACCCGTCGGGCCTACCGGACGGCCTGGAGGGCGTTTAATAAGTTCCTGCCCCGTCGCCCTCGTGAGTCTTCCAGCGTCAAGCAGGTTCTGGCGTTTATCGCTTATTGTCATTCTCACCTAGCACTGTCACACAGCACGATACGCCAGTACGTGGCCGGGGTGCAGCACTACTTGTCACTTCAAGACCCCACGAGGCCTTCGGTGTTCTCCTGCCACGCAGTGAGGGCTCTACTGCGTGGAGTTCAGAAACACCAGCCGCCAGTCAGCCCGAAGCGGCTGCCTATCACGGGGGAGATCTTCAAGGGGATGTCTGACATCCTGGATAGGTCCCCTTTCGGTCTCCTCCTCAGCACTGTCCTGCAGGCTGCGATACACATGGCGTTTTATGGGTTTCTACGGCCCAGCGAGTTCACTCGCAGCCACCCAGCCGGTCCAGTCTTGCATAGAAGTAATCTCTGCCGCCACCAGGATCACTACGTCCTTCACTTGGCGACATCCAAAACTCAGCAGCGAGGTTCCGGAGTACACATTCACCTGTACAGGACTCACAACAACTGGTGCCCAGTTGCCATGTTAAACCACTTGACGGCACTGCTATCCGACCGCCCAGGGTCCAGTCCGCTTCTACCCTTTCCGGTAAAACCCCTCAACTCGTCGCAGTTCGTGGAACATGTCCGGGTCCTTCTCGGCAATCTTCAGCTGGACCCCAGCCAGTACTCCGGGCATTCATTCCGGATCGGGGCGGCCACGACGGCCTCAAGACAGGGGGTTCCGGACCATGTGATCAAGAAACTGGGTCGGTGGAAATCGGCCTGCTTCTCTCGCTACATACCTAACCCACAGTTAGAGATGGCTCAGGCCTTTGCTCGACTTACTCAGTGACATTACCTTTAATAAATAATTATCCCCTACCTGAAGGTTTTTGCCCCTTTATTTTGGTGTACCATACGGTGGACCAAGGCACACTTTCAGGTCTATTTCATGTTGGTTAGTTTTGTGTTGTTCCTATGTGTCATCGTTACTCATGTCGTCCGTAGGGCTCTAGACCATAAATTGGAAGGCCGGGTACCGGCCTGAAGTTATGGGAGGAGCCCGGAGGGTATTTAAGCAGCCCAAAGGCCGCCGGTCTTTGTCGGTTTCCTGTGCGAGATACCCACCCACCCTCCCCTTTTTTAAAAGCCTCTTCCAAGTATTCTTACCCCAGACTGAATACTCATTCCACATTATTCCATAACTACTTCTTATCATTCCTTATCTAGGGTATGCCCCCTTATTTTGGTGTACCATACGGTAGACCAAGGCACACTTTCAGGTCTATTTCATGTGGTTAGTTTTGTGTTGTTCCTATGTGTCATCGTTACTCATGTCGTCCGTAGGGCTCTAGACCATAACTGATCGTTGTATCAAATAATGAAAAATAGAAAAATATTGATATCAGCCTTATGCCGCGTACACACGATCGGAATTCTCGTCAGAAAAAACTCTGACGGTTTTTCCAACGGAATTCCAACGGAATTCCGCTCAAGCTGTGTTGCCTACACACGATCACACCAAATTCCGACGGTCAATAACACAGCGGCATAACACACGTTTGACAGCACTGTAAAAGAGAAGTTTAATGCGTCCGAGCATGCGTCAAATTGTTTCCGAGCATGCGTCTGAATTTTGCGTGTCGGAATTGCCTACACACGATCGGAAAATCCGATAGAAAGGTTTTCCGTCGGAAAAATTGAGAACAGGTTCTCAATTCAAAGTCCGTCGGAAATTCCGACAGAAAAAGACCGTTGACCATACACACGGTCAGAAAATCCGATGAAATGCTCCCATCGGACTGTTTCCATCGGAAATTCCGACCGTGTGTACGCCGCATTAGACATGCACAAATTGCTATCACAGCTGTAATCATAAAACATATGCAATTCTTATATTACGAAACCTGAATAAACAACATTTCGTTCTATTCACAGATATCACATCACATGGGAACAAATACTGGAGATAAGGATTAATGAATAAACGCCTACTTAATGCAAATAACCAACATAATATGAATACAGTAAGCATGTGGTTGGAGGTGAAAAGATTTAATCCCACAGAGCCCAAAAATATACAAAGTGTGTGTGTGTGTATATATATGTATGTGTGTGTATATATATAATTTTCAAAGGACGGTACAGAATAATGTAATATGGAAATATCATTAAAGGCTCCAAAAGACTGATTACTGTCGGAGAAGATCATTAAATAATTCAAATGTCATAAAAAAACGTTAAAAATATATTTTTAAAAATCGTATTGTGTGTATATATTAGGGCTGTGGAAATTAAAGATTAATTCCTCGAATAATCGTTAATTTTTTAATCGATCAAAATTCTTTTGATCGGTACTCACCTCTCTGCTGGCTTCTGTGTCTTCAGGGAGTTCTGTCGGAGATCCGGTGACGTCGTTGTCCTCCCCCCTTCCCCAAGTGCCTCCGTCTGATAACGAAGGGAAGGGGGGAGGAGTCCGGTGACGTTGAAGTTCTGATGGAAGGGGGGAGGAGCTACACAAGACGTCACCCGCTGCTGCTCTACGGAACTAACACGATTGTCGGCTTTACATGCTGTGTTTTTATCATCTTTATGGGAGTAGTTTGTGTTTGAACACAAAAATTAAATCTTATACTTAAGCGGTGAGCACTTAGATCTTTTCTTTCTACCCATGACCTGCGTCCTTGCTGAGATCTAAGGAGACGTGAGAGAAGTTTATGGTCCGTGGTAACCTTTTTGATACCCGCTTGCATGACCACCTGTTTGCACAGGGGTCCATGCAATAAGGTGAGAGTGATTAGTTAGACCCGAGGTGGAGGGATTGTCACGCTACTGTGGAAAAAAAATTGACTTACGTCAGTTCTACAGTTTGAATTTAAAAACGTATTTGTGTGAACTGTGAAGTTAAGTCATGGATTGTGGAAACTAACTAGTGTCGGGTGATTGTATATAGTGTATACCACATTTACCACTGACGAATGCAGAGTTGCAATGCAAGGAGATCAGGTAAAAGTAGTTGGATCTGTATGTGCGTTATAATTAATCGAAATTAGTCGATTAATCGATTTAAAAAAATCGATTAATCGAACACGAAAATTTTAATCAGTAACATCCCTAGTACGTGTATGTATGTATGTATGTATATGTGTGTGTGTATATATATATATATATATATATATATATATATATATAAATAATATATACATACATATATTTTTATATATATATATATATAAAACATACATACATTCCAGTCCAACAGACTAAGGAACTAAAGCCTTGTACACACAATCGGATTTTCAGCAGGGATTTGTGTGATGACAGACTGTTTGCCTAAAATCCGACCGTTAGTACACTCCATCAGACAATTGTTGGCCAACTTTCCACCAAAAAATGTTGGATGGCAGGCTAGTAAATTTTCGGCGGACAACTGTCTGTTGTCAGATTTTCCTATCGTGTGTGACAGACTTGTGTACACAAGTCCAAAGTCCAAACACACATGCTCAGAATCAATTCTCACCAAACGAGACATTAGCAGAAAGTGCCCAAAGGGTGGCACTCAAGAGCTGAAATTCCACGTAGTACATCCCTACGTTCGTGTTTGTTGGCCGACAAGTGTGTACCGTTTGTATGCAAGACAAGTTCCTGGCACACACCCTTCGGACAAAAGTCTGATTCTTTGCCCGATCGCGTGTACGAGGCTTTACACACCCAAAAATGTTTTGAAAAATAAATCTCAATATGACCATAAAAAAACTAAAATGCATAGGACTCAAGGGAGTTGAACATCCAATGGTGGTATAGATATCCAGATTCCAGGCACATTTTAACTCAATATTGAACCCTACGGACTAAGACTGGAATTCCATTAAAGTTCATGTGTGTGTAAAGGCACAATATAGTGTATATTTGTCAGGTTTCTTTATCAGGGACACTGCTAGAGTATGTGGCAGCTGAAAGAGCACTCAGTCAGGTTAATGAAGGGGCCGTGCAACAATAAAAATAAAATAATAATCTTATTTTTATTTTTATTTTTATTTTTTATTAGCCTTATGCAATCCCCAGCACAGTAAAAATCTGACTTGTGGAGGGTGCAGCAGAACTGTGAACCAGCCAGGCTCTACTACATTACACTGTGCTGTCAATGGGAGCTTGTTCAAAACCAACAGTGCAGCGCCTATAGAACACACATGTGTAAATAATTAATGATACATATATACTGTAGTGATACAAGAAATCATGAGCATAAATCATAATTGTAAACATATCAGTTCATAGGTATAAGCCAAAAATAAAAACATATACAGTAAAACCTTGGATTGTGAGCATAATTTGTTCCGTAAACATGCTTGTAATCCAAAGCACTTGTATATCAAAGTGAATTTCCCCATAAGAAATAATGGAAACTCAAATGATTTTGTTCCACAACCATTTATTCATAAGTCCTTCAGTTTATAGTCCATACAAAAAGATTAGCGCAATGTGATCAGGTTGTGTAACCATAAAATGTCCATCTACAAATAGAAGCCTCCACAAGGGGATTAGAAGCCAAATCCATCAGGAGCTCCAGAGTATAAAAGAGAAGAGAGGCGCCTCTAAGTGTAGCAATATGTTGCTAAATGTTGTCCCTTCATTAAATGTAATCATATTGCTACACTTATGCCGCGTACACACGGTCGGATATTCCAATGGAAGAAGTCTGATCGGATTATGTTGTTGGAAAATCCGATCATGTGTGGGCTCTAGCGTAATTTTTCCGTCGGGAAAAAAATTGAGAACAGAATCTAAAATTATCTGACAACAAAATCAGATCGGACTTTTTCCGATCGTGTGTAGAGAATTCCAAAGTGCCACGTATGCTCGGAAGAAATTTGGAGACGAAAGCTATTGGCTACTGCCCTGTACGTAGTCCTGTCATACGTTTTGTACGTCACCTCGTTCGGAATGATCGGATTTTCTGACAACTTTGTCCGACCGTGTGTGTGCAACACAATTTCGGACAAAATCCGTCGGAAATTATCCGACGGATTTGGGGATCGGAATGTCCGACCGTGTGTATGGGGGCTTAGAGGCACCTCTCTTCTCTTTTAGACCCCTTTCACACCGAGGGCGTTTTGCAGGCGCTATAGCGTTAGAAATAGCGCCTGCAATCCGCCCTAAAACAGCTGCACCATTGTCTGCAGTGTGAAAGCCCGAGGGCTTTCACACTGCAGCGGTGTGCTGGCAGGACGTCAGGAAAAGTCCTGCCAGCAGTTTCTTTGGAGCGGTGAACTCACCGCTCCTCCAGCGCTGCTCCCCATTGAAATCAATGGGGCAGCGCTCTAATACCACCTGCAAAACGCCGCTATTGCAGTGTTTTTCTGGGGGTTTTAACCCTTTCTCGGCCGCCAGCGGGGGGTAAAATCGGCCCGCTATCGGCCGAAATGTGCTGCAAATCCGACGGTAAAACGCCGCTAAAAATAGTGGCGTTTTACCGCCGACGCTATGGGCAGTGTGGTGTGAAAGGGGTCTTATACTCAGTTGTGACATGACGCTACTTGTATATCAAGACATTGTTTGTATATCAAGTCAAAATTTTATTTTGGTTGTCTTGCAAAACGCTCTCAAACCAAGTTACTCTCAAACCAAGGTTTTACTGTAAATAAAAGTCCCAATGAGGAGCTTATTTAAAGCTCTTGATTGGAACTTTAATTTTATATGCATTGTTTTTGGCTTCTACCTGTGCACTAGTATGTTTACAATTATTTATGCTCATGATTTCTCATTTCACTACAGTATATATGTATAGTTAATTATTTGTACACACGTGTGTTCTATAAGTGCTGCACTGTTGTTTTTCATTTATGCATTCCATGTATTGAGGTATCGTGCTAGCTGCTTTCACCATTACACGTTCTTGGGCTCTTAGCTGATTTATTTATTTTTCTTTGGTTTACAATGGGGGGGGGCTCGTTGACAGAAGAAAAGAGCAGAGGGATGACCTTGGCAGCCTGATGATGCCCCATTATATACGCTCGGTAGCCTCGGGCTGAGTCAGTGACCAGTCTGTATTGGTTAACTGCAGTGTAAACACATGAGGTCAGGGGCTTGGCAGGACAATGCAGTATCTGTCAGGTGTACCTAGCTGAGCACTAATGCCGTGTACACACAACCAGACTTTCCGGCAGACTAGGTCCGACGGAATCAGTTCGTTGGACAATCCGATCGTGTGTGGGCTAATCCAATCGTTTTTCGTTAAAAAAAAATCAGACGGACCTAGAAATAGAACATGTTTCAAATCTGTCCGACGGACTCAATTTCTATCGGGAAAATCGTTGGTCTGTGTGCTGGTCCGATGGACCAAATACGACACAAGGGCAGCTATTGGCTACTGGCTATTGAACTTCCTTTTTTAGTCCCGTCTTACGTCAACACATTCAAAACGAATGGACTTTCGAATGGACTTATGCCCCGTACACATGGTCGGATATTCTGATGGAAAAAGTCCGATCGGATTATGTTGGAAAAAATTTGAGAGTAGGATCTAAAATTTTCCGACAACAAAATCTGATCGGACTTTTTCCGATCGTGTGTAGAGAATTCCGACGTACAAAGTTCCACACATGCTCAGAAGAAATTTGGAGACAAAATCTATTGGCTACTGCCCTGTACGTAGTCCCGTTGTATGTTTTGTACGTCACCTCGTTCGGAATGATTGGATTTTCCGACAACTTTGTAAGGCCGTGTGTATGCACCACCAGTTTCGGACAAAATCCGTCGGAAATTATCCGACGGATTTGGTGATCGGAATGTCCGACCGTGTGTACGGGGGCTTAGTCTGTTCGTGTCTGGCCAAGTCCGTTCATTCGGAAGGTCCGTCGGAACTCCGCCAAAAGTCCGTCGGGCAGGGGTCTCCAAACTGCAGCCCGAGGGCCGGATGTGGCCCTTTGCTAGCCTTCATCCGGCCCTTGGGACACTATTCCTCCAATGATAGGGGGCACTATTCCTCCCACTATCAACAACAATGGGGCACCATTTCTCTCACTAATACCAATGATGGGGCACTACTCCTTATACTGACCACCAACACTGAGGCCATGTTTACTCTCACTGATGCTGGGCTCAGGACATATTCACTGACCACATTCGTGCCCCCCTAAAGTCTAAAGAACAGTAAACAAGCACTTTGTTTGGAAAGTTTGGAGATGCCCGGTGTAAGGTTATAGACTGTTTTTGGCAAGACAACATTCCTGACACTGGTGACACTGGGGGGAACACTGGATTATATTTAAAAAAGGTAGTAGCATGCTGCCACCTAGTGATAACAATATATACAAAATACAGCTACTGCAATCACCAAATATGTAACAACATCCACAGAGAATCAATCAGATGAAGCCACGTGCGTTGGTGACGTAACGCGTAGAGGTAAAGCCTGGCGGCGGGATTATTCACTGATTTACGTGAGATGCTGGATTTTATTACATGCTTGTTTTGTATCAAATAGTGCATTGTATGAAGGGGTGTTCTGTGCGGTTTGTTTAGCTTAATAACCTGGATACTGTACTATTGGAGGCTGTCTCTTCTGTGTATTGCCTATGACCTACTTGTGAGCTGTGTGGAGCCATTTTGGAGAAGGAAAACCCCATCGGTCCTAAGGGAACCCGAACTTCAGAGTTTGGTCCAACAGATTGATCTGCTTTTATGCTTTATTGGGGTCTATAATGAAGGTGAGCTTCACTTCACCTGGTGAAAGGAGCATCATTTGGAAATTGTAGAAACACCATGGTGTCATCTCTATGAATTACTTTATGAAATAGAGACTTTCTGTATTGCACAATTTATAAGAAGTTTTACTATTCATATTCTATTGGACTTTTTTTGTATTATTTATTTATATATTTGTTTAAGGATTTATTTGGCACTTTATCTATATGACATGTTTATATTTATAGTCTTTCATTGTCACTTTTCAGTTATCACTCAATCATAGTATGGAGTAGAGCTGCACAATTAATCGTTAAAAAATTGCGATCGTGATTCAACCCCCTTGACATCTCTATTGCACAGTTTGCCAATTCTTTCAGATAACAAGTGGAGAGACTTATCTGCTCACTCAGCTGTCAAAAGAAAACATCCGGGCAGTCTGCCAAGTTTTTAACATGAAACATTGTAACTAACTTACTTCTTAGGCCCCTTTCACACGGGACGGATCCGTATTGATCCGCCCCGTGAAGATCCGCTGCTCAGCGGCGATCGCTCAGCTGATCCCCGCTGACCTGGCTGATGACAGGGCGGTCCCTGTACACTGTGCAGGGACCGCCCTGTCAGATCACCGCTCTCCCCTATGGGGAATCGGATAAACACGGACCGTCTGTCTGTGTTCATCCGATCCGCTCTGCAGACGGATGGAAAAATAGGGTTTTCCTCCGTCTGCAGAATCGGACAATAGCGGAGGCGGACGATAGCGGGTGTCAGCGGATGTTCATCCGCTGACACCCGCTATCCCATAGGGGTGCATGTATGTCCGTTTTTCATCCAAAAACAGATGGATAAAAAACGGACATACGGTCCGCATGTGTGAAAGGGGCCTTCTGTGTGGAAAAAAAATCCTCTGCCAAGTTTTTAAACTTGTGTAAATTCAGGAAGTTTAACCAATTAAAGTCTAAATCTTTTTCCAACACTTTTTTATTAAGTTGAAATCAATATTTTTTGCTAGAAAATTACCCCCAAACATTTTATATATTTTAGCAGAGACCCTAGGGAATAAAATTGCTGCAATATTTTATGTCACACTGTATTTGCCCAGCGGTCTTTCAAACGCAATTTTTTGGGAAAAAATACACTTCAATGAATAAAAAAATTTGATTCTCATTTGAGCCAGAATCGTGCAGCTCTAGTAGGGAGGCAGCGCTATCCCGCATTTTAATATTGAAACGCTGCATTATAATATTGCATGAAACGGTCCAGTCACACAGGGCCTGAAATACCCTTGAATACTGCAATGTGAGGGGAAGCTAGTAACCACTACTGGAATGGTGGTATTATTCTACAAACTAGAGTCATTCTATAGTGCAGTGATGGCAAACCTTGGCACCCCAGATGTTTTGGAACTACATTTCCCATGATGCTCAACTACACTGCAGAGTGGATGAGCATCATGGGAAATGTAGTTCCAAAACATCTGGGGTGCCAAGGTTCACCATCACTGCTATAGTGTTTCCATAGGTGATCCGCAGAGCGGGGAACTCTAAGTCTGGGTTCACTCCTAAGACGGAGGCCGCTCACAGCAGGGGTCAGGTGCTTCCCTGTTCTCCATTATTTGCAAATTTTTGCCTGATTTCTGACCTGAAACTGAGCCAAAGATGCACACATCCCCTGTGCAATTCGCTCCGCAGCCACCCCAGAGATGTGTGAACCGGCTCCATTGAGAACTTGTCACACTCTCCTGTCATGCGAATTGGATGTTGGGAAACCCCTGATAGGAGACTCAGATGTGCGGAAGGTATCTGATAGGGACACAGATGTGTGGAAAGGCTCTGATAGGGGACACAAATGTGAGGGAAAGCCCTGATGGGGACACAGATGTGAGGGAAAGCCCTGATGGGGACACAGATGTGAGGGAAAGCCCTGATGGGGACACAGATGTGAGGGAAAGTCCTGATGGGGACACAGATGTGAGGGAAAGCCCTGATGGGGACAAAGATCTGGGGGAGGCTCTGATGGAAACACAGATGTGTGGAAAGGCTCTGATGGGGACACAGATGTGCGGAAAGGCTCTGCTGGGGACACAGATGTGCGGAAAGGCTCTGATGGGGGAAAATATCTGGGGGAGGCTCTGCTGGGGACACAGATGTGCGGAAAGGCTCTGATGGGGGAAAAGATCTGGGGGAGGCTCTGCTGGGGACACAGATGTGCGGAAAGGCTCTGATGGGGGTAAAGATCTGTGGGAGACTCTGATGGGGACACAGATGTGGAGGAGACTCTGATGAGGACACAGATGTGTGGAAGGTCTCTGATGGGGACACAGATGCAGGGGAAACTCTTATGGGGACACAGATGTGTGGAAGGTCTCTGATGGGGACACACATCTGGGGGAGGCTCTGATGGGAACACAGATGTGTGGAAAGGCTCTGATGGGGACACAGATGTGCGGAAAGGCTCTGCTGGGGACACAGATGTGCGGAAAGGCTCTGATGGGGGAAAATATATGGGGGAGGCTCTGCTGGGGACACAGATGTGCGGAAAGGCTCTGATGGGGGAAAATATCAGGGGGAGGCTCTGCTGGGGACACAGATGTGCGGAAAGGCTCTGATGGGGGAAAATATCTGGGGGAGGCTCTGCTGGGGACACAGATGTGCGGAAAGGCTCTGCTGGGGACACAAATGTGCGCAAAGGCTCTGATGGGGGCAAAGATCTGTGGGAGACTCTGATGGGGACACAGATGTGGAGGAGACTCTGATGAGGACACAGATGTGTGGAAGGTCTCTGATGGGGACACAGATGCAGGGGAGGCTATGATGGGGACACAGATGCAGAAGAGACTCTTATGGGGACACAGATGTGTGGAAGGTCTCTGATGGAGACACAGATGCAGGGGAGGCTATGATGGGGACACAGATGCAGAAGAGACTCTTATGGGGACACAGATGTGTGGAAGGTCTCTGATGGAGACACAGATGTGTGGAAGTCTCTGATGGGGACATAGATGCAGGGGAGACTCTTATGGGGACACAGATGTGTGGAAGGTCTCTGATGGAGACACAGATGCAGGGGAGGCTATGATGGGGACACAGATGCAGAAGAGACTCTTATGGGGACACAGATGTGTCCCCATAAGAGTATGGTATAACCATACGGTATAACAAGACCCTTGTCACATTTCGTTAGCTCCAAAAGCACTTCATTTGACTCCAGATAAGGTGAGGGGGGGGGAGCTGGTGATAGTTTTAGTAAAATTGAACTTATCCTTTAACAAATGTATATAATTATTTTTTCCCATCTACGCAAAGAGTAAAAGAAACTAGAGGAGCACAGATCCATCTCCATTCTTCTTTATGTAACTGAAGTGTGCCTGTCTTCTAAATAAAAACTCAAGCCAAATGTTAAATGAACTTTATTTACATTAAAACAGTAGTGTAACAAATCAAAATCTTTGTATCTATCTGCCAGCACCCCAAAGATCAGATGGAGGGGGGAGTGACACCCTGAGTTACAGGGAGTGGCTGAATGAAGATGGAAACCCAAAGCAGATGGAGAGGAGGCTCCACCCCTTCACGCCTCTGGCCCCGCCTCTTTTGGGCCAAAGTTTAATAGGTAGGGAGAGGAGATTCAAGAATAGTTGGAGCAGTTGTCAAATTGGGTTTAAAATGGAATCATGTTGGCTGTTATAGGCATTTGTGCCACAGTCCATACTTCAGGCCCTCTGGTTAAGGTGAAGAGATCCATACTGTACCATCAATTAGAAGAGGTCATAGCAACTCTCATCTCCTCACCAGGTGACAGTGTTGTATTAGACAGAGAAGGAGTTACGCCCCGTACACACGGTCGGACATTCCGACAACAAAATCCTTTTGAATCTTTTACAACGGATTTTGTCCGAAACTTGTCTTGCATACACACGGTCGCACAAAGTTGTCGGAAAAGCTGATCATTTGGAACGAGGTGACATACAAAATATACGACGGAACTACGAAGAGGCCAGTAGCCAATAGCTTTCGTCTCCAAATTTATTCTGAGCGTGCGTGGCACTTTGTGCGTCGGAATTCTCTACTCGCGATCGGAAAAAGTCTGATCGGATTTTGCTGTCGGAAAATGTTAGATCCAGCTCTCAACCTTTTTCCGTCGGAAATTCCCACGGAAAAATCCGAGCCCACACACGATCGGATTTTCCGACAACATAATCCGATCGGACTTTTTCCATCGGAATGTCCGACCATGTGTACGGGGCATTATCTCTACCCAAATTATAAGCACTTGTGTTTCTGAACTCCCATCTGCAGGAGTCACTCTGTCCCTTCCCCATCACTTACTGCACATTGGCTGGTGCACACATCACACCTAGAGGACAAGGAGCTCTCAGTTGTAGGTTAGTGAAGAGATATGATATAGGTGAGGAGGGCTCAGACATACAGAGAGTTATAGGACATTGCACTTTGTTATTCTAACATGATTCAGGCACTGGGAGCTACAAAGGGATGTTTATCTCTCAGGCAAGTGAAAACACAAAGGATGGTATTGGTGAGGTCATACTGATGGGGTTGGGGCAGTGTCACGGTAACCTGCTGTGACACCTGGATTTCAGCATATAGCCAGTAATTGGTGGAGGGATCATTAAAAATGCTGAACAGAATTATAGCTTCAGACAGGTAACCAAAATAGCTTTTCAGTATGACCTCTGTATACAGTCTTTAGCTAGAGTTCAATTCTAATGCTTTATTGCAGTGGTCTTCAAACTGTGGCCGAGGGGCCAGATTCAGCCCTTTGCTTGTCTTTTATACGGCCCTTGGGACACTTTTTCTCCAGCTGACACCAATGAATATATTGCTAAACTGCTTGGCAGGGGTGTCTGGAACACAAGACTGGCTGTATATTTTGCCAAGTTCAGGAATATGTATTTTATTGGTATGTTCAACTGTCTGCCCAGAGTTCAGCACTAAAACGTCTCCTCATATTTGTAACATACATTTTGCAAGATCCAAATGTCCACTGCCTGGACAAGAAGAGATGTTAGTTGCATGTCCATCTTCTGTATGAGCGATGAGCACAGATCTATATACCATAGCGGGCATATCTCATTTATATATGGAGAACACAGGTTCTTTGTCAATAGTAGTCCCGGATCCTTTCCTCATAACGAGCACCGATCCAATGTATATGTCTTCTAATGGCCTAGTTCCATGGATTTTGGAGTTGAAGCTCTGAGAATATAAAACCCCGGTATGACAGGTCAAGTTACAGCACAGAATATCATCACAGATCACAGAGGATTTATAGCAGTGACACCTCGTCCTTTCATTGACCGCCCCTGGTCATGGGACCAGAAGAGGACAGCCAAACTGGTGGCTCCCCAAGACATTATGGTGGCCCTCACTATCCTAATCACCTCTATACACTCCATTTCCTGAACAGTGTTCAGCCTTTAACCATACACTAACTGTCTCTATAAGAAGCTTCTTCATGTATAAGCGGGAACATATTCCTGACCCCACACACAGTAGATGACCCCCAGATGGACAGTGTAAGGGCTCTGAGTAAGCACAACACTTAACTATGGGACTCCAATATTAGAAGAAATGCAGGAGAAGATTATCTAAATGAATGGCTCCTAAATGTTGTCTAATCATTCTCATAAAAAGATTGAAATGTTAATAATAATAATAATAATTATTATTATTATTATTATTAGGTCTGGGACTCTGCGGTGGGACGATTTACCATCTCTTCCCATGTAGGACACCTCAGTGCTGGGCAATAAAGAATTGCCGCTAGGGCAGGCTTGTCTGGAATTCTTAAGCTGGTCTTCTGTAGGTCCCGCTCTGCTTAGAAGGGTTGTTGGCTCTTTTGGACTCATATCAGTATGGGAACTCCTCTCTGCGGATGGATCTTACCCAGGTAGTTGGCTGGCTTACTTCCAACTGAAACATTTTTATGACAAACTATCTTCCCTTGGTACCCTCCAAAGAGACTTAAAACCCTTTCGAGGCCCACTGTTTTCATGACCCGGATTGTCCACATTTAAGTGTCCAGATTATATACAATTATCCTTTGCAAACCTCCCTTACTATATAGGAGACTAGGAGAGAGAACTGGGCCACCCCTCACTGATCAGAAATGGGACAAGTCCTTTTTGTTTACTTTTAAGATATGTGCATCAAGTCATGTGCAAGTAGGAAACTTCTCATTTATAACTAGGGATGGGCCCGGTGTTCGATTCGAACCCATGTTCGGCAAGCCCAGAATTATTTGGGCCGTTCGCATCAAATTCGTGTAATGCGAACGGCCCGCAATGCACTGCGCCAGTCGCAGTGCATTGCTGGCTGATGATTGGCCAAGCATGCACTGTGACCTGCATGCTTGGCCAATCATAGAGCCAGCGGCGAGGATAGCAATAATTGGCCACAGGCTGGATGCCTGTGGCCAATTATAGCTCAGGGGGTTTAGTACATGCCCCACATTATAAAAGGCCGCCCCGCCGGCGGCCTCGTATATTGTGTTCCGGCGTGTCAGTGTGCTGACTGCTGACATTATGTGCTGTGATTCTGGGGATTAGTGTGATTAGTATCACATCTGGGGGGGGGGGGTCTATAGTATGTCTGTGAAGGGGCGCATGTTTCCCGTGCTTAGAACTGTCTCTGCACAAAGTGTCATTTTTGCAGGAAAAAAAGCTATTTAAAATCACTCGCGGCTAATGAATTGACGGCTCCCGTAACACAGAGAACAGCCATTCATTGAAAGTCATTGATAAAAAAAAAAGTCTTTGATAAAAAAACAAAAAAAAAAAGCGTGGGGGTCCCCCCAAATTCAATTACCAGGCCCTTCAGGTCTGCTATGGATTTTAAGGGGAACCCTGGGCAAAAAAAAAAAAATTATTACCTGGGATCCCCCTCAAAATCCATACCAGACCCTTGAGGTCTGGAATGGATTTTAAGGGGAACCCCGGCCAAAAAAAAAAAAAAAATGGCGTGGGGTCCCCCTCAAAATCCATACCAGACCCTTATCCGAGCACGCAACCTGGCAGGCCGCAGGAGAAGAGGGGGGACAAGAGCGCCCCCCTCCTGAACCGTACCAGGCCACATGCCCTCAACATTGGGAGGGTGCTTTGGGGTCCCCCCCAAAGCACCTTGTCCCCATGTTGATGAAGACAAGGGCCTCTTCCCCACAACACTGGCCATTGGTTGTGGGGGTCTGCGGGCGGGGGGCTTATCGGAATCTGGAAGCCCCCTTTGACAAGGGGACCCCCAGATCCCGGCCCCCCCCTGTGTGAAATGGTATCACCAAAAAAGTGTCAAAAAATGGTAAAAAAGACAGGAGACGGTCTTTGACAATTCCTTTATTAAAATCTTCTTTCTTCTGGTCTTCCTTCTTCCTTTCTTCATCCTTTGGGTTCTTCATCTTCTCCTTCCGGCATCTTCTTCCATCTTCTTCTTCCATCATCTTCTTCCTCCGATCCGCTTCTTCTTGCTCTGGTCTTCTCGTCCGGCATCTTCTTCCACGGCGTCGGTGTCTCTTCTGGGCCGCTCTGTGCAATGGGAGGCTCCCGCTGTGTGAGGCTTCGCTGCGTCTGACAAGTCTTTTATAACGGAGGGCGGGTCCACCTGGTAACCCCGCCCCCTCTGACGCACGGGGACGTCATGGGGAATTCCCTATGGCTTTCCCCATGATGTCAGAGGGGGGTGGGGTCACCAGGTGGCCCCGCCCTCCGTTATAAAAGACCTGTCAGACGCAGCGAAGCCTCACACAGCGGGAGCCTCCCATTGCGCGGAGCGGCCCAGAAGAGACACCGACGCCATGGAAGAAGATGCCGGACGAGAAGACCAGAGCAAGAAGAAGCGGATCGGAAGAAGGAAGATGGTGGAAGAAGATGGAAGAAGAAGATGGAAGAAGATGCCGGAAGGAGAAGATGAAGAAACCGAAGGATGAAGAAAGGAAGAAGGAAGACCAGAAGAAAGAAGATTTTAATAAAGGAATTGTCAAAGACCTTCTCCTGTCATTTTTACAATTTTTGACACTTTTTTGGTGAAATGGTAGGGGTACAAACCCTTACCATTTCACACAGGGGGGGGCGGGATCTGGGGGTCCCCTTGTTAAAGGGGGCTTCCAGATTCCAATAAGCCCCCGCCCGCAGACCCCCACAACCAATGGCCAGGGTTGTGGGGAAGAGGCCCTTGTCCTCATCAACATGGGGACAAGGTGCTTTGGGGGGGACCCCAAATCACCCTCTCAATGTTGAGGGCATGTGGCCTGGTACGGTTCAGGAGGGAGGGGGGGCGCTCTCGCCCCACCTCTTTTCCTGCGGCCTGCCAGGTTGCGTGCTCGGATAAGGGTCTGGTATGGATTTTGAGGGGGACCCCACGCCATTTTTTTTTTGGCTGGGGTTCCCCTTAATATCCATAGAAGACCTGAAGGGCCTGGTTATTAAATTTGGGGCGACCCCCACGCTTTTTATTTTTTTATTTCTATTTTTTATCAATGACTTTTTTTTATCAATGACTTTCAATGAATGACTGTTCTCTGTGTTACGGGAGCCGTCAATTCATTAGCCGCGAGTGATTTTAAATAGCTTTTTTTCCTGCAAAAATTACACTTTGACTTTGACCCAAGAGGTGGCCCACCTTTTGATCATAGCTGGGAACAAATCAAAAGGGCTTATTTTTAAGGCTTATATGCAAGTAATTGGCAATACAAGGGGTATGGGGGTATGGGGGTCTGGGTACTGCCCATGTATCAATGCAATCTTTTTTTTTATTTTATTTTTTTATCTTTTATTCAGGAGCAGTGATTTTAATTATGCTTAAAGTGCAACAATAAAAATGAAAAATTCCTTTAACCGGTTGCCGACCGCCCGCCGTCATATGACGGCGGAGCAGTGCGGCTCTTGTGGCGGGCCGCCATCATATGACGGCGCTAGCTTTGCGGCCACTAGGGGGGGCCCGCGTGCCCGCCGCGTCGATGGGGACCCGATGCGCGTGCCTGGCGTCCGCGATGTCCGCCAGGCACCCGCGATTGCCCAGTAACTGAGCAGGACGTGGATCTGTGTGTGTAAACACACAGATCCACGTCCTGTCACTGGAGAGGAGACCGATGGTGTGTCCCTTGTACATAGGGACACCGATCGGTCTCCTCCCCCAGTCAGTTCCCTCCCCCCACAGTTAGAATCACTCACATAGGGAACATATTAACCCCTGCAGCGCCCCCTAGTGTTAACCCCTTCCCTGCCAGTCACATTTATACAGTAATCAATGCATTTTTATAGCACGGATCGCTGTATAAATGTGAATGGTCCCAAAAATGTGACAAAAGTGTTCGATATGTCCGCCGCAATATCGCAGTCACGATAAAAATCGCAGATCGCCACCATTACTAGTAAAAAAAAAAATAATAATAATAAAAATGCTATAAATCTATCCCCTAATTTGTAGATGCTATAACTTTTGCGCAAACCAATCAATATACGCTTATTGCGATTATTTATTTATTTTTTACCAAAAATATGTAGAAGGATATGTATCGGCCTAAACTGAGGAAGAACTTTGTTTAAAAAAAAAAAAATTGGATATTTATTATAATAAAAAGTAAAAAATATTGCGTTTTTTCAAACTTGTCCCTCTTATTTTGTTTATAGCGCAAGAAATAAAAATTGCAATTCGGCACCCGGCTAATGAAAAAATAAAGAAATTACGGTGTGGAACCCCCCCCAGTCTATACCAGGCCCTCAAGGTCTGGTATGGATTTTAAGGGGAACCCCACGCCATAAAAAACGATCTGGGGTCCCCCCCCAACATCCATACCAGACCCTTATCTGGGCATGCCGCCTAGCAGGTCAGGAAAGGGGGGGACGAGCGAGTGTGCCCCCCCTCTTGTTGCTGAACCATATTAGGCCACATGCCCTCAACATGTAGGGTGGGTGCTTTGGGGCGGGGGGGCTCTTCAACAAGGGGTCTCCCAGATCCCAGCCCCCCACATGTGAATGAGTATTGGGTACATAGTACCCCTACCCATTTACCAAAAAAGTGTCAAAAAGTAATACAAATCCTTTTGTGTGTTGCTCCCCCACATCCTCCCCCCCCCCCCTATTACTCACTGAGCCCCCTCTAGATCCAGCAAAGTGCACGAGAGACTCGGCTGTCCTGGAACTTCCTCTCCTCATTGGCTGAGAAAGCAGGGGGAGCTAATGAGCCAAAAAGCAGAGAGTGGAACAGCTCTGTGTCTTAAGGACGCATAGAGCGGGGCTCGGGAGCGAGTATGCACCAGTGCCCCCATAGTAAGCGGCTTGCTATTGGGGGCACTGGTTAAGGTAGAGGACCCAAGAAGCCCCAGCAGGCTGTTCTGTGCAAAATCATTGTAGGTACATATAAAATTTAACCACTTTCTGAACACGCTATAGCCGAATGAAAGCTACATCGCAGTGGTCCAGTTCTGGGAGGCCCTCATGACGGTCTCTCGTGAACGTACCCGCGCTGCTGGGCACGGGCGGCACACTCCTGTGTTCACAGTGTCCTCCAAACACTGCCAAACAGAGATTGAGGTAAATAGCCAATCAGTGGCTCTTTACCACGTGATCAGCTGAGTCCAATCACAACTGATCACGATGTCAACAGAAGCCGGTCCCCTGCTTTCTACACTGCTCCTTCTAACGCTGTCAGCGTATGGAGGAGAGGAGAAAAGAGCCGATAATTGGCCTCTGCAAAAGTGCTGCCAATCAGTGCCCACCAGTGTTTCCTCAATGTCACCTATCATTGTTGCCTATCAGTGCCCATCAGTGTCGCCTACTGGTGCGCATCAGTGTCGCCTACTGGTGCGCATCAGTGTCGCCTACCAGTGCCGCCCATCGGTGCTGCCTACCAGTACCCATCAATGTTGCCTACCAGTGCCCATCACTTTAGACTATCAGTGTCGACTATTATGCTACCAAAATTAGTGTGCGCTTTAAATTGCCTCCATCATGGCTCCGGTTTCTTCTCGCCAAAGGATGTCATTTTGCTAAAGCCTAGAGCTCCTGAACAGCAGTAAATCTTTAGGCTGTCAGCAGATTGGCCTCTACATTTTTGGCACAGTGCTAAAAAATAGACAGCAACTGAGCATGTGCAGAGCAGGGTAAGACAGTGTAATACTGGATTTTAAACAGTATAGGGGCTTATTTTTAATGTTTTACATCGCTATACCTACAAAAGGGGCCAGCCTGAAGTAATCTATTCTAGCAGGACTTTGTTTTCTGACTAAAGTTTCACTTTAAAGTGTAGTAAAAGTCACATTCACTCAAAACTGCAACAAATGCTGCGTACACACGACCGGACCTTCAGGGAGAAAAGGTCCGACGGTCTTCCCGACAGAGTTACGACGGACTTTCCAAACGAACAGACTTGCCAAAACACGTTTTGATGACGTATGACGGGACTAGAAAAGGAAGCTCAATAGCCAATAGCTGCCCTTGGACCAGAATACAGACAAACGGTTTTCCTGATAGGAATTATGTCAGTCGGACAGATTGGAAACAAACATGTTCTATTTCTAGGTCCGTCTGAATTTTTTAAAGAAAAACGATCGGATTATCCCACACACGATCGGACTATCCAACAGAATGATTCCATCGGACCTATTCTGGCGGAAAGTCCGGTTGTGTGTACGTGGCAAAACACTTTCAGTGATTTCATACTGAAACTACAATGCTTCTCTCTTGACCTGCTATATCTACATTCACCCTCCACAACATTCACCAATTAGCTTTGTATATCCCAGTTAAAGTTGCCAGTAGTGAATAATGGCTAATGCAGGATCCATCCACTATGAACCGAGCCATTCGTACATTCAGTGTCAGATCACAGCCAGCAGGTGGCAGTAATGAGAAATCTGTTTCTGGATCCACTGACTGACTACTCTCATTATCAGTGTAATATATAGAGAGAGAGGATATCACTTACCCGATATTTGTTGTAAAAACACAGAGCTTGTAATATTCCTAGGACACCAAGACCAACCATGAGAAAAACCTCCAGACTTAGTCTTCTTCTATATGAATTGGAATCTGTGGGAAAGTAAAGGCCATGTACACACAATGTATAAGATTTATATACACAGATAATAAATAGGCAATGTTGGGTTGGTTTACTAAAGAAGTATAGAATTACCACTTTCAAAATGATTGTTTTCTTATCTTAGTTAATGAAACACAATTCACTTTGGAAAGCATACCCAATCATATGCAAAGAAAAAAAAAATAAAAAAAAAATCGATTTTTGCTTGCACGTGATTGGATAAATGAAGTCAGCACAACTCCAACTCATTTACTATATTAACCACTTGCCCTCCAGAAGGTTTTAACCCCTTCATGACCAGGGGATCTTTTGTTAGTCAGCACTGCGCTACTTGAACTGACAATTGCGCAGTCATGCAACACTGTACCCAAATTAACCACTTCAGCCCCGGAAGGATTTTCCCCCTTAACGACCAGGCCATTTTTTTGCGATCCGGCACTGCGTCGCTTTTACTGACAATTGCACGGTCCTATGACGTTGTACCCAAAGAAAATTTGTCCTTTTTTTCCCCCACAAATAGTTTTTTTTTTTTTTTGGTGGTATTTAAGCACCTCTGTGGTTTTTATATTTTGCACTATAAACAAAAAAAGAGCGAAAATTTTGAAAAAAAAGCAATATTTTTTTACGTTTTGCTATAATAAATATCCAAAAAAAGACATTCAAAAAATACATTTCTTTATCAGTTTAGGCCAATATGTATTCTTCGACCAATTTTTTGTAAAAATTGCAATAAGTGTATATTGATTCGTTTACGCAAAAGTTATAGCATCTACAAAATAGGGGATAGATTTATGGCATTTTTCATTTTTTTACTAGTAATGGCGGCGATCTGCGATTTGTAGCGGAACTGCGACATTGCAGCGGACAGATCAGTCACTTTTGACACTGTTTTGGGACCATTGACATTTATACAGCAATCAGAGCTAAAAATAGCCAAGATTACTGTATAAATGTCACTGGCAGGGAAGGAGTTAACACTAGGGGCGATCAAGGGGTTACGTGTGTTCCTTGGGAGGTGTATCTAACTGTATGGGGGATGGGCTGCCTGTAAGAAGAGGGAGAATGCTGATCCTAATCACTAGGAGCAGCAGATCTCTCTCTCCTCCCCTGACAGAACGGGGATCTGTTTGTTTACACTGATAGTTCCCCATTCTGGCTCGCTGTGGAGCGATCGAGGGTGGCCAGCGGTCACCGCGCCCGCCGGCCACATGCATTGGCTCCGGGGACACGCTGCCGGCCTACTATAGCAATTTAAAGAGCCAACGTACAATGACAGTGATTCGCGCAGCCGTGCCAACCTGCCGCAGTACAACTGCCGCGGCTGGTCAGCAAGTAGTTACATTTAGATCATTTTTTTTTCATACAAATAGTTTTCCTTTGGTGGTATTTGATCACCACTGGGTTTTTTATTATATACAGTAAACAAAAAAAGACCAACATTTTGGGGGGGGAAAAAATATTTTCTACTCTGTTATAAAACATATCCAAAAAAATCTAATTTCTTCATAATTTTAGGCAAAAATGTCTTTGGTAAAAAAAAAAAACCAAAAAGTCTATTTTGTTTTTTTGGGCGAATGAAATTAATTCATAACAGCTTTGTTGACATTGTGATCATGTGATTGCATAGCGATCACATGATAGCCCAACGGCTCAAAGTAGATGTGTACCGGGAACCGCAAGTGTAAAGTGGTAATTCTTTTGCCACCCATTTAACCCATATGTGCATTGACAAAGAAGGTGGGCTTTAACGCCCACAAACATGGGTCCATGGGCAGCTGAGGTTTCCATACCTCCCAACTTTTTGCGATATGAACACGAGACACCTATCAGAAAAAGTATGTAGCAAAAAGATACACCTCCTGCCACGCCCAATTAAAGGACAAATATATAAAAAAAAGATTACTTAAACCCAGAAGTCCAAACTTTACCACTACTATTCCTTTATATTGGCTTTTGGAATTGACAAATGCAGCAATGTAGAATTGGGATGAAAGGTTTAGCACTAGGAAACACTTTTTGAAAGCTAAATAGTGCATTTTATATACAACTATATAGATCAGACCAAAATTAGGGACACGTGAGGAGGAAAGAGGGACATTGTTTCAAATCAGGGACAGTTGGGAGCTATGGGTTTCTGTGCTGAGAGCATGCTCACTGGAGAGCAGGGAACGGACAACATGATACTATTTTGTGTCACACTCCCACTATGATCATCTTCTATACAGTCAGATCATTCCGCCAGTGGTTGCCCCTCTCACCTCTGATCTCCAGCCGGTATTCCCAGATCTCCTCACTGACTGGGTTTGTGATCCTGACCAGGAATCTCCTCTCGGCGTCGTCTCTCTGCACACTGGGGATAATCAGCGTCCTATTGTCATCTATCATCCGGTATCTTTCAGGGAGAGGCTCCCCGTCCACCTCCCAGGTCACAGCACTCTCTTCTCCAGAGAACTGGATGCTCACCGCCATCTCCTCACCCAGCTGGCTACAGTTACTGGTGATGTTGGAGATGAGAACCGAATCTGGAATGATCAGAAGGAGGACAGTCACCATCAGTCTTATGCCACCAACATGCAGGGTTGCCAGCCGTCAGTAAATTTGCTGACAGTTTGTAAAATCTGTGATTTTTACAACTGTCCGTAAATATCAGGGGCTGATAATTTGTCATGCTGTGTTGACTTTTGTAAGTGTAAACCATGCAAATTACTTGCTATGTGTATTGTTGGTGTTTCCATATTGTGTTTATACTATTTAAATATTGATTCGTTTTTAATAGGAGTTCTGACATTTTTCAGGTTGCCAGTAAAAAAATGTGTTTCATCAGTAAATTTAACATGTTTTGTCAGTAAAAGAAGCCAACATGGAACCTAGATACAAGGAATATATACAAAGAAATAATAGACATTGATTATGACCCATGGAGAGAGCAGATCATTCTCCAATGATGGACAACCACGTGATGAATGTTGAAAGCGAGGCTTGGATTAATTCTCTGAATAAGGACAATAAAGCTTCCCTTCTGGAGTGAATGGAAAGGTATAATATTTAATCTGGTACAGGTAATGATCAGAGTGAATATGGTGGCCCTCCTGTAGACTGGGTTGGTGAGGCTTCGTCTCTTGGGACAGAAATATTTATCAACAAGATCCCTCAAGAAATATATGAAGATAAATGAATTCCACCTTTTCAGACTGCTAGAACATGAGTTGTCTAATAGACTGTTGTAGACTGGTGCTGGACAGTCTGAGGTGGGATCCGTTCATTATCTTTATTGTTGAGTATGTCTCTCCCATTGTGTGCCTTCTAGGTGTGCATTCCCATTGTTAAGTCAGTCACCTATTGTATCTATCTGTCTGCTCATCTCTTGGAGATGATATTAATATTGTGTCCACTTTACCTTGTTATCAAACTATTGTGGGATGTTATATGTTTATGTGTATTAACATACTATTTATGTTGGCTGTTCATTAACTATGTTAATTATATCCCTGTTTACAGTTTGCATTGTTTAGGATAAAGTGATCACATTTTTATCTGATCTTGCATGGTATATATTCTGTGAGAATTTACAATAGTCAGCTACAGTTCCAGTATGCACCTAAGCTAGTGTCGTCTAGTAGACATGTGCACAACAAAAAAATGTGTTTATTTTCGTTTCGTTTTTTTCGTTTCCGAAAAAAATTTGTTTATTTTCGTTTCGTTTTTTTCGTTTCCGTTGATTCGTAGCGATTCGTAAATTCGTAAGTCATCGGTGTTCGTATTCGTAACGATTTGTACATTCGTAAGTTGTCGGTGTTCGTATTCGTAACGATTCATACATTCGTAAGAGTTATTTTTTTGTTGATTAGTTTTTTCGTTAGTTTAATTTTCGTTTATTCGAAATACGGACGCATTCGTATTTATTCGTACATTCGTAACATTCGTAGATTCGTAATCAGAGCATAATTCATAATTTTATGTAATGTGTATGCTATTATTACATTTTAATAATTTACGAATTGAAAAAAAAAGTTACGAATCGAAAAAAAAAAGTTACGAATGTACGAATTTTTTTGTTCAGTCCATTCGAAGCACGTTAAGCAACGCCATTGTAAGAGACACGGAAAATTACGAATCGAAAAAAAAAAAAAAGTTACGAATCGAAAACAAAAGTTACGAATCGAAAAAAAAAGTTACGAATCGAAAAAAAAAGTTACGAATGTATGAATTTTTTTTTGTTCAATCCATTCGAAGCACGTTAAGCAACGCCATTGTAAGAGACACGGAAAATTACCAATTCAACAAAAAAAAAAAGTTAGGAATGTACGAATTTTTTCATTCATTTTCGTTGTTCCTGTTTTCGTTTTTCGGATTTCCTTCATTCGTACATTCATTGTTTCTAATTCGTGTTTTTCGGATTTTCGTTGTTTTTCGGATTCGTTCGATTCGAATGATTCGTTAATCGGATTCGTACGATTCGAACGATTCGTTCATTCGTACGAAAACGAACGAACGAAAAAAACGAAAAAAAACGAAAAACGAAACGAATTGCACATGTCTATCGTCTAGTATCTTGGGTGCAATAATACCCGGTGCCTGGGTCCAGAATGGAGGAAGCTATATCTTGACGGAAGCACCCAAGCTGGGTGCAAGACGGTTCCGTCACAGTGCATTTCTGTAAATTCACATCAGTCCCTGTCCTCAGTTCAGAATCTAAAGAGTCAAGGCAGCCAAATAGCATCTGTTTTGGAGTGGGGGAGGTAACGCAAGCAAGCCCAGGGAGAAGATGCAAACTCCATGCAGATAGTGTCCTGGCTGAGATTCAAACCAATGATCCCAGTGTTGTAAGACAGAAGTGTTAACCATTAATCCACTGTACTCCTCCATTTGAAATATATTCAAACAGAAAATGTTCTCCCACTGAGCTGTGTGATATTGTTTGTTGCAGTATATGGACTCTTACCGAGTACACGGATGTCTGTAGAGGACGGTAGATATCCAGGATCACAGTGACACCAGATCTTATACACACAGGAATCATCCTTCCTGGCAGGTGTCAGCTTCCAGCAGCCACTCCCTGTGTGCAGTTGGAGTCTGGAGTCATGAAATTTCATATCGTTGTGATAAGAGTGATTTTTCAGCAGTGTCTTCTGCTTTCCTCCACACTGTCTGTACAGCTCCAGAGTAACATCATCATGGGGACACTTCATATTACAGTCAGTGATGTCTGATCCGCTCTGTACATACACCGTTCCTGATGACACCGGTATGATCATCATACACAAGAGACCTAGGAGGAGAAGACAGATCAGAAATGTGAGCAGAACTTTCATAGTGTCCCTAAATTCCAATTGTAATTTCTGGTGTAATGGATATGAACAGAACAATAAAACAGATATAACTGTTAGAATATTCATTATTGACAAATATTAACAAATGAATGGATTAGATTTTGCATAATAATTGAATTGTATATATATTTATATCTCTTCTATGTATGAAAAAAGTGAAATTATATTTCTTATATATCAAATATATACTTTTATATTTGTGAAAATATACATTGTTATAAACTTAACAGGCCGTTCTATGTAGAGTCAATGTGTTAGTAATTAAGAGTGAGTTGAGCTCTCACCTCCACCATCACAGATGAGAAGGAAGTTTTTACATTACTTAAGATAACAAAGTTTTAGTTAAGTCAACGGTGTGAGTATAGTCTAATGATATAGGAATACAATTAATTTAGACAAGTACCATCATCCATCATGTTTGATCAATGGCGTCATTGATCAGCCCATCTACGCATCCATCCACAACTGCGGGGCTCCAGCCGGGACGCGCGGTGTGGGCGTGATGACGTAGTACCCGTCACGCCGGACTTGCGCATGCGCGATAGATCATAGAGTGCGCATGCGTCGTGAAGTCCGGGGAAGATGTAACTAGGGCAACTAAACGACAACAATGCCAGGTAGACTGTCCGGACCAGGTTTACAAGCATCATAAAGATGCTGCTTGCTAGTGGGACAGTAACACACGCTAAGATAGTGTGTCGCAAGGGCGCGTGTCCGGTGGGTCCCTAGTAGGTGAATACGTTCCAAAGAGGCCCAAATATACAATAGGGGCCATATAGGTAAGAGGGTTTGTAATCCCTCCAAGATGGGCACATATCTGCCGGAAAGGCCCTAATTAAAGGGAACCGGACTCTAATGGCTGATCTCCTTAATAATGCATCGGTGAGGTGACACAACCTGTACAGCAAAAGGTTATTATACATGTAACATGAGATTAAAAATATGCACATACAGGCAATACATAAAATTATCATCTTACACAAGATTGATGGACTATTATATAGAAGTCCATAAAGTCCTTTATAGATCATAATTGGCAAGTCAAGATCA
The DNA here is from genome assembly GCA_028564925.1 of Lithobates sylvaticus. Taxonomy (NCBI): domain Eukaryota; kingdom Metazoa; phylum Chordata; class Amphibia; order Anura; family Ranidae; genus Lithobates; species Lithobates sylvaticus. The sequence continues at coordinate 15,818,753 of CM053027.1, read as the reverse complement.
CTGTTTTACAGAGGCATGGGGAATGGCAGGAGTGCCAGACGGCATTTGTTGTTAACATCTTGCCAAGATGTGGGGCGGAACTTATGTGTAACCTAATTTTACAGGAAGGGCTTATACGATATCGTCTCGTTCAAGCCTGGGGGTTGGGTGGCATTGAGTTTTTCAATCCAAAGGGTTTCCCTTTGTAGAATGAGGCGGTCCCAATCGCCCCCTCTAGGATCAGGGGATATCACCTCCAATACCCGGAAGTCCACCACTGACGTATCATAGCGGTGATAAAGGCCGATATGTCGTCCAATTGTGGTCAGTTTCCCACTTCCGGAATAGTAAAGGTGATCCCCAATCCTCTGCCTAAATTCTCTGATGGTTTTACCCACGTAAAACGATTTGCACTTACACTTCATGAGGTAAATCACTCCTCTGGTGCCACAATCCGCATGGCAACGAGGAACAAAGATCTCCCCATTTGGTAGCGCGAAGCGTTTTACTTCACTAACCCATGGACAGCGAGGACATTGACCACATTTAAAGGTCCCATATGGTTTGCTTTTGGGAGATTTAGCAGACACATAGTGGCTACTGGTTAGGCAGTCACGGAGGGAGCGAGCTCTCCGGAAGACCAAATCAGGTTGGGAACGTACATGTTTATTTAAAGTCTGATGATCTGTCAGAAGGTGACAGTTTTTGGGTAATATATCCCTCAATAGATGATGATGGGCGGAATAACGGGTAATAAATCTGACTGGTTCCATTGTTGGCACAGGTTTGGGTCGTTTGATTAGGAGAGAACTTCTAGGTCTTTGGTAGGCCTTATTAAAGGCCTTTCTAAGGTTTGAAGAGGAATATCCTCGCGATAGTAACCGTTCGCGTAGTGCGTCTGCCTGTATCTTGAAATCTTCCTCACGGGCACAGTTCCTGCGTAGGCGCAGGTATTGTGCAAATGGTATACTTCGCACCAGTGATTTGGGATGGGCACTGGTGGCAAATAATAAAGTGTTACCCGCAGTCGGTTTCCGATACAGATTGGTCCCTAAATATCCATCAGGTTGTTTGATGATGGACAGATCCAAAAATGGGATCGCCTACGCAGGAACTGTGCCCGTGAGGAAGATTTCAAGATACAGGCAGACGCACTACGCGAACGGTTACTAGCGCGAGGATATTCCTCTTCAAACCTTAGAAAGGCCTTTAATAAGGCCTACCAAAGACCTAGAAGTTCTCTCCTAATCAAACGACCCAAACCTGTGCCAACAATGGAACCAGTCAGATTCATTACCCGTTATTCCGCCCATCATCATCTATTGAGGGATATATTAACCAAAAACTGTCACCTTCTGACAGATCATCAGACTTTAAATAAACATGTACGTTCCCAACCTGATTTGGTCTTCCGGAGAGCTCGCTCCCTCCGTGACTGCCTAACCAGTAGCCACTATGTGTCTGCTAAATCTCCCAAAAGCAAACCATATGGGACCTTTAAATGTGGTCAATGTCCTCGCTGTCCATGGGTTAGTGAAGTAAAACGCTTCGCGCTACCAAATGGGGAGATCTTTGTTCCTCGTTGCCATGCGGATTGTGGCACCAGAGGAGTGATTTACCTCATGAAGTGTAAGTGCAAATCGTTTTACGTGGGTAAAACCATCAGAGAATTTAGGCAGAGGATTGGGGATCACCTTTACTATTCCGGAAGTGGGAAACTGACCACAATTGGACGACATATCGGCCTTTATCACCGCTATGATACGTCAGTGGTGGACTTCCGGGTATTGGAGGTGATATCCCCTGATCCTAGAGGGGGCGATTGGGACCGCCTCATTCTACAAAGGGAAACCCTTTGGATTGAAAAACTCAATGCCACCCAACCCCCAGGCTTGAACGAGACGATATCGTATAAGCCCTTCCTGTAAAATTAGGTTACACATAAGTTCCGCCCCACATCTTGGCAAGATGTTAACAACAAATGCCGTCTGGCACTCCTGCCATTCCCCATGCCTCTGTAAAACAGTGATCTTGACTTGCCAATTATGATCTATAAAGGACTTTATGGACTTCTATATAATAGTCCATCAATCTTGTGTAAGATGATAATTTTATGTATTGCCTGTATGTGCATATTTTTAATCTCATGTTACATGTATAATAACCTTTTGCTGTACAGGTTGTGTCACCTCACCGATGCATTATTAAGGAGATCAGCCATTAGAGTCCGGTTCCCTTTAATTAGGGCCTTTCCGGCAGATATGTGCCTATCTTGGAGGGATTACAAACCCTCTTACCTATATGGCCCCTATTGTATATTTGGGCCTCTTTGGAGCGTATTCACCTACTAGGGACCCACCGGACACGCGCCCTTGCGACACACTATCTTAGCGTGTGTTACTGTCCCACTAGCAAGCAGCATCTTTATGATGCTTGTAAACCTGGTCCGGATAGTCTACCTGGCATTGTTGTCGTTTAGTTGCCCTAGTTACATCTTCCCCGGACTTCACGACGCATGCGCACTCTATGATCTATCGCGCATGCGCAAGTCCGGCGTGACGGGTACTACGTCATCACGCTGGGCCACGCAGCCTCAAACCATCATGGCGGTGTGTGTCCCACACCGCGCGTCCCGGCTGGAGCCCCGCCGTTGTGGATGGATGCGTAGATGGGCTGATCAATGACGCCAACGCGCGCCACACCTGTGGCGGGCGTCTGACGTCACTGATTGGGGTGCCTATATGACGGTGTTTGTTCACCGTCAATAGGCACATGGAACTATCCTGGATGCGGAACGTCCTGTGGGAACCTCAGCCATTGGGTATGTACTTTCCTAGCTAAAACCCCCACGATTACTTATCCCTACCTCTGGTCTATTACCCTTATTGACTGGGATCATTACCCTCTCCCTGCCTAGATTCTAAACGCGGGACACTGTACCCTTCAAACGGTTTCCTATGTGCAAACTACAAATGCTTTATTGTCTATCCAATACAACCACAACCAGCTGACCCCCCACGTTCCAGCATCCTGGTTTGGCCTTGACATATTCTGTGTAAGTGCTTTTCAACCTTACCACTACCTTTTGGCATCATTGCATAGTCTTTTTTCCCCCCTCCTCCCGTGCCCCCCCCTTCCCTCCCTTACATTCCCGCTCCCCTTTCTCCCTGCCCCTCCACGGGTCCCCCGATCTCCCATCACATCCCCCCCTTCCTTCCCTCTTCCTCACTTCCCCATTCCCTTCCCCCTTTCCTTCCCTCCCCCTTTTCCTCCCTCTTCCAACCTTCCTTATTCTCTTTTTCCTCTTCTCCTTTCCCCCCCCCTTCCTTTTTCCCCAACTCCTCCCCCCCCCTTTTTTCCCCAACCATTTTTAAACGAAAGCTGCCACTCGTTCTTCTCAGCGGTTCAGCAGGGGGAGTGCAACGGTGCAGAGAGGAGCCACGTGATGGCCCCCACCACAGGTGAAGCCGGCCTGGTAGAGGAGGACACTGATTGGAGAGACGGACACAGTCACAGTGAGTGACAGAAGGCGGACACTGTCACTGACTGTCTGATGTGGAGACAGGACAGGTATAGTAATATAAAGGGGACAGTGGATGAATCTACCATGTCCACAGCCTTTAACCATCTCCTGCCCGCAGCCTCTGACTGACCATCTCCTGCCCACAGCCTCTGACCATCTCCTGCCCACAGCCTCTGACGATCTCCTGCCCGCAGCCTCTGACCTTCTCCTGCCCGCAGCTTCCGACGGTGACCATCTCCTGCCCGCAGCTTCTGACGGTGACATTCTCCTGTCCACAGCCTCTGACCATCTCCTGCCCGCAGCTTCTGACGGTGACCATCTCCTGCCCGCAGCCCCTGACCATCTCCTGTCCGCAGCCTCTGGATATATCCTGCCCACAGCCTCTGACCATCTCCTGACTGAGCCCTGCACAATGCACCTGAGGGGAGGTCAGTGACAGCGCCGCCATGCCAGTCTGGGGGGGGGGTTGCTGATGTAAGGGGAGTGAATACAATAATCATGATCTACAGCATTCCCCTTTACATAAGAGTTCCCTTTCACTGTAAGGGGGATGCCTGCAGACTCTGATGTAAGGGGGGATCCCAGTGCTGGCAGGGTTATAGTAACCTGACCTTCATGTCAATGGAGAAATATGTTTTTTGACTTTTGTTTAACTTAAACACATTGCTAATAGCACTAGCTATGTGTTTATAGTTCAAATATTTATACTTGCCCTGTTTAACACTGAAAACAGTAATTTTAGGTACTTTTTTGCAGCGTTAGTAAAAAATGTGGCTCTGCCAGTAATTTTCATGAATTGGTGCTGTTTGTAAATTTTGGCATCCTGACAGTAAATTTCACTTCAGGGGGTTGGCAACAGTGCTTTAGACTGAAAGTTAGAAGTCTGTGGAACTATAAGACAAAGCAAACCTTTTTTAGGAAGGTGGGGGGCTATTTTCATGGGTTTGATTTTAGGAGTAAAAAGCTAGTAACAGAGGTCGGAAAAGCAGATTCTGCTGCAGACACACGCAGCACGAGGACAGCTACATCTACTCATAGACACACATCTGATTCAATCTTCATCTTAAGAATATAATACATTATTAATGACATTTTATACTTGGATATTGTTCTTGTAATATTTTGCTATTTTATTATTAAATCAATTTTTGAGTTTTTACACGAGAACTGAACGGACTTTCTTGGACAATTCCTCATCAATATGAATTATTGAAATATCATTATTATTACCGTAAAAAGGAGAATCTTACAGTGGCAAGCCTTTGCCAGCTTAATTTTGTCCAAATATCGAAAAAAAAAAATTATTTCTCCTTCCGCTTGCTGGGAGGGAATACAAGCACAAACATTGACTATACAGTCAAGCTTTCAAGAGCAATAGAAACAGCAAATTAAATTTTGGCATCATTGAATGAACTTGGAATCATAGAAGCATCAGAATTGGTGAGACGTTTGCGCACGTGCAAGAAAACTATGTTTCTTGATGATGTAATTTCCCGCGAGAGGGAACGCATGTTACACGAAGGAAGTCTGTTTCTAAATTGGCAAGTATGAATTTTATTGATGAATTATCTAGTGAGAGTAAATTAGAATTCAAAAATCTGTCAAAGTTTGTTAAAGATGATGAATTATGGTGTTACATGTTCAATGAAGGCTTACAGGCAAATATTAACATACGAAAATCAAAATTTACTTTTAAGAAAGTCAGCAAACAAATTAGGAATTTGATAAAGTTGGTTTAAGTTTATGACACAGTGATATTAGGAGTTCCTAAAAGGAATGTTGTTAGTACAAAAGGGAAAACAGAGACTCAGCAGGATAACAGTGTATGTTTGTCTGAGTGGATAGAAGATTTGCAGAGTGCAATTCAAATAAAAGATATTCAGTCGTCTGAATTACAGAATAAAGTAAAGAGTTATAATGTAGGCTCTAAACAGAAGTCTTTTGTAAAAGATATGCGGTCTATAGAAATAGATGACCAGGATCATGAAGGTTTGCTTAAACCAAAATTAATGAATAAAGTTGCAGTAAGCACAAGTCTAGACAAACAAAAGGAAAATGGCGATCAGAGAGTTGCAACGTGTATGGCCACACCCAGAGATGGTGAGATACACGTCACAGGCGGAACTAAAGTTTCAGAGCAGACAGGAAATGTTACTTGCTTACATTGTAAGAAATGTGGCCATGTACAGAAAGAATGTTTAAAATATAAATTAGATTCACAAAGAAAAACTTTGGAATTAGAAAATGAGGACATTTCTGAGCAATTTATACATCATTCTCCAAACAATAGGTTGATATGCTTCAGAAGTCAAAAAGATCAGTAAACTGACTGTTAATGACAGTTTAATCAATATGACAAACAATGATGACAATGAGACAGATGGATTACTTCCATCGGCATCAGGATTTAAGAAAAAAAGTTTCTGAGACCTCTCCAACATTAAATTATGTTGCTCCAATTTTAATAGATGAGGGTGGAAGGCCATGGGTACATGGTTTATTAAATGGTAAGAAAACAAAACGGTTAATAGATTTAGGAACTGAACTTGGTTTAACTAAACACAAATTACCTGTGAATATTAATTCTCCAAAACGAAATTTAATTGGTTTCAGTGGAAAAGAAAATACAGTTGCAACTAAAGTTTCTGACTTTTGAAATTCCAGGACTTTTGAAAACTAAAATAGATATCTGGTGTTGCCAAAATACAGAGAATATTTTTAGGCATGGATGTGATTAGTAAATTACATTTGATTATTGATTTAAGTAATTCTACTATATGGAAAGATATATCTAGGCCCAAATCTATGTTAATAGATTCTTCCATCTACAGTAATGTTGGTAGTATTTGTACAGCAGTCGCTGACATGTCTTCAGATTATAATTGGCCACATACAGGAACCAATCTCGTATAGGAACAATTGGTTTGATCGCATAAAAGTCTTTGGAGTCAGACCAAAATGGATACAGGTTTGTTTAAAGATATTGAAATAGAAATTGAGGGAAAAGATCCTAAGCCCCAAATTCCATATTAATTTCCACAAGAATCAAAAAGGCCAGTTTCTGACATTGTCCAATCATTTTTACAACAAGGAATATTAAAGAAGGCGCAATCAGTGGTAAATAATTGTATTTTGCCTATCAAGAATGCTGATGATTCGTATTCTTTTTCAATTGATTTAAGATCACTGAATAAATGCATTACAAATATCAAACCTATTGTTCCTAATTAAAATTTAATGTCACACATGGATGCCAAGGCCAAAGTATTTTCAGTACTGGAAATCACCAATAGTAATTTTTCAGTACCATTAACTAAAAGTTGTCAATATAAACTTGCCTTCAGCTTTAATAAAGAAACGTATGCATTCACGAGAATGATTCCAGGATTGGATATTAGTGGCGGTTTAGAGCACGAGTGCTTGGAGAAAGTGTTATCAAAATTTTCTAAACCAGAATGTATTTTCCAGCATGTGGACAAGTTTTTGCTGTCTACACAAAGTATAGAGGAACATGTCACTCGTTTGTCTGTGTTATTTACTCTGTTACAAACAGCAGGTCTGAAATTGAACACAGAGTCAGTTCAGTTGACGGAAAGTCGGATAACATTCCTTCATATGCAAATTAGTCAGGGACAGAGACAGTTATCACAGGAAAAAGTTAGAAACATTTCTGCTATTCCAATTCCAACATCTTACAAGGCATTATATCAATTTTTGGGTAATGTAAATTGTTGCAAAGAGTTTTTAGAGAAATATGATGATAAAATTAAACCATTATTTGATTTCTTGAGACAAAAAGATGTTGTGTTTGATCAATGGGGTCAAACCCAGACAGATGCCTTTTGAAGTGTTGAAAAAGGATTTGCAGAAAACTCCTTAATTGAATACAATTGAAATTGGTGTGTCAATGCCTGTTGTTTTGCATACTGATGTATCTGAGAATTCAATTTCAGTAACTTTGTCTCAATTAAAAGAAGGTGATCAGAAAATATTTTTTTTTCTCCAGAGGTTTGACAACAATGGAAAAGACTTTTGACACAAATATGGAGCAATTGTTAAGACCCCTTTCACACGAGGGCGTTTTGCAGGCACTATAGCGTTAGAAATAGCACCTGCAATCCGCCTGTGACGGAACGTCCCTACACTCCTCTTGAGTGCGTTCGTCATATATCACTTCCTCCCAGTCTGGATACGGATCTCAGATATTCCAACCGCTCCTAAGCACCAAATGAGACGACACTTGCTTAGCTGCTCAACATGGACTGTTTTATTAGAACCATTGACAAGTATTTATATACAGTAGAAGAGGAGGTCCCCCCTCCTGCTCATATTACTCTAACAATACACCTGTAACAACTTAACATAAACGAATTAACTAATCCCTTTAAGCAGCCGATGTGACTCAGGATTTCACTACAGGTCAGACTTGTTGTCACCAAGCTAAACACAGTTGATTATAAATGATCATAATTACATCCACAAGACATTTTATCACAATAGCAGGAGACCACCAGTAACAGACGGACCGTCTACTACATTGTACAGAGGACAATGTGATCAGCTCTCTCAATTAACATCTTGAGTTCATGACACTAGCATCTGACAGTGTGTGTCCCAACAGCATGAGACAACACAAATTATATATACACATATATACAGCATTGACTGGCACAGATTATTGATGGTTGGGGTTCTCCTTCACCCTGTGTCCCTTAAAATCCAGGGCCCATAATCGGTTGGCAGGAGGCTCGCATTTAGTCCTCTCAAAAAGCCTGTGTCCCGGCTAGGTCTGTCACATTTCTCCCCTTTCGGCAGGAGACTAACACAGGAGGAGACCCCAGATGGTTTGACTTTGAAGTTAGTCCATAGTTCCAGTCCTCTAATGCCTGTACCCACACAGTACCCCAAACAAATTGTTTCAAACAGAGCACTACTCACCCAGCCAACCTCTGCCTCTCTCAGAGAACATATCTGCCACTGGGGAGAGGCCTGGACTGGCCCTTCTCCCTGGAGTCTTTTCAGCCGCTGGAGAGAAGACAGGGTGACTGGACTCACTCCATCATGCTGTTGGGGATCTTGGCCGACCGCCCAGCATCCCTGGAGAATACAAGTGGGGACTGAAGTCCCATCCACCGATATCAGCTCAAGCTGCAGTTGTGAAGTGCAGATTGCATTCTCTCCTTGGGTCCTGAGCTTCTGCTCGGGAGTGACCACCACCTCCTCACCCTGGGCATCCAGAACTGCCACAAGTGTGGGACAGAGGTCTTGGACCATCTGTCCGGTTGCCAGCACTTTAGCTGGGTTGGTGTTATCATTCTGGGGCGCCATCTGCTGCTGGACAGTGTGACCGATTGCCCCAGCTTCTTGAAGCTGTAGAGACACTGTAGGTGCTAGGCAGAGGCCAGCGGTGCTCTGCCCTGTTGCCAGTGATTCAGCTGGGAGTAGAAGCTTCACTACATCAGCTTGTCGCCGGAGAGAGGGGCCAACTGCCCCGGCTTCCTGGAACTCCACAGTTGTTGCCGGTGCTGGGCAGAGGTTGGTAGCACTCTGCCCCAGTGGCAGCACTTCTGCTGGGGCCTCCACATCCTCCGCTCCGGTTAACCATTGGGGCAGGAGGCTGTCTTCCTCCACTTCCAAACTGTCTAGCTGCCATTGGGGAGGTGAACTGGCTGCTTCCTTTTCCATTCCCTCATCTGGCTGCTGGGACAACATGTCTCTGGTACTGTCTCCCAGGTGCACAAATCTTTGCTGGGGAGGAAAGACCGCTTTCTCCAATCTGGCCAACTGTTGGGGAGGGACGACAAACACCTCCTCTCCCTTCTCCCCCTGTATCTGCTGCTGGGAAGTGATTGCCACCTTCTCACCCTGAGCCTCCGTAACTGCCACCGGTGTGGGGCAGAGGTCTTGGACCCTCTGTCCCGTGACCAGCGATTCAGCTGGGGAAGTTCCTTGTAACTCCACGGATACTGCTGTTGGTGCTGGGCAGAGCTCAGTGAAGTTTGGCCCTAATACCAGCTTCTGATGGAGGCTCATCAGGTTGTTTTTCCTAAGCAGAAATGTCTATTAAATCCCCTGTCTCTACAACTGATGTCTGGGGATAGAGGTTCACCATCTGTCCGTGGAACCTAGAAGATGCCATCGGTGCTGGGCAGAGGTTAGCAGAGCTCTGCCCTGTTGTCAGCACTTCAGCTTTGGGGATGGCAATCTCCAGATTTTCCACTGCCGATTCTCTGGCATGATGCTGGACTGGCACATTCCTCCATCCAACCTCATCTTGTGCAGTAACAGGTTTGTCAAGGTCAGTCAGCACTTGCTGCATCCGACAAAAGACCTTCGCGTCCATAGCTGCGGGGGCAGGTGGGCAAAGCACTCTGTTACTATGCCACATTGCCGACTCTTCAGCCAGGATTTCAGAGCTGTCTGCCGGTATTTCCTGATAGTCCCAGGCAAAGGGAGCCCCACCCTGCTGCTGAGCAGAGTCAAGCAGTTGTCTGTAGGCGATCTCCAGCTCCCATTCCTGAGCGGCCAGGAACTCCAAATCTTCCTGTGCCCAGAGCACTTCCGAGACATTTAATCTTTGCTCTCTGTGCTCCATTATTTCCTCAAAACGCCACTCCAGATCACTCCCAAAGTCGGGGTCCTCGGACAGTCTCCAGTACAACAATCCCAGGCCATCATAATCAAAGCCTTCCGTGGGCCTGTCATCCGCTGTCCACGGGCACACTTGGGCTACATACCACCGAGGGCTCTGTAGCTCTCGTCCAAACGCATTTCTGCCCGGATCAGCCTGCTTAACTCAGCTGTCCACTCCTGCTTCGGTTGTTCCCCCAATAACAGCATTCGTACGTCATACTGCGACCAGTACCTTACATGGATGGAGGGGAGAACTTTTCCTTGGTGTCGCTGCTCACAGGCTAGCCCTTCTTTCCAGAGTTGTAGGCGGACAGAATCATACCATCCCAGCAGGACCTGCACCGATACTGATCCTCTGTGCTGTATCCGCATCTCTCGCAACCTCCTTCCGAATTCCTCTTCCATGGCGGCTTGTATCTGTACCACTCCTCCTCTCCTGCTATCCGGACCTTGGATCCAGGTGGAGGTTTGAATGTTCCAGACTGCAGGAAGCATCCCACTGCTTGCCAACAATGTGACAGAACGTCCCTACACTCCTCTTGAGTGCGTTCGTCATATATCACTTCCTCCCAGTCTGGATACGGATCTCAGATATTCCAACCTCTCCCAAGCACCAAACGAAATTACACTTGCTTAGCTGCTCAACATGGACTGTTTTATTAGAACCACTGACAAGTATTTATATACAGTAGAAGAGGAGGTCCCCCTCCTGCTCATATTACTCTAACAATACACCTGTAACAACTTAACATAAACTAATTAACTAATCCTTTTAAGCAGCCGATGTGACTCAGGATTTCACTACAGGTCAGACTTGTTGTCACCAGGCTAAACACAGTTGATTATAAATTATCATAATTACATCCACAAGACATTTTATCACAATAGCAGGAGACCACCAGTAACATACGGACTGTCTACTACATTGTACAGAGGACAATGTGATCAGCTCTCTCAATTACCATCTTGAGTTCACGACACTAGCATCTGACAGTGTGTGTCCCAACAGCATGAGACAACACACATTATATATACACATATATACAGCATTGACTGGCACAGATTATTGATGGTTGGGGTTCTCCTTCACCCTGTGCCCCTTAAAATCCAGGGCCCATAATCGGTTGACAGGAGGCACGCATTTAGTCCTCTCAAAAAGCCTGTGTCCCGGCTAGGTCTGTCACACCGCCCTCAAACTGCTGCTCCATTTTCTGCAGTGTGAAAGCCCGAGGGCTTTCACACTGCAGCGGTGCGCTGGCAGGGCGTCACAAAAAGTCCTGCCAGCAGCTTCTTTGGAGCAGTGAAGGAGCGGTGAACTCACCGCTCCTCCACCACCGCTGCTCCCCATTGAAATCAATGGGGCAGCGCTGTAATACCGCCGGCAAAATGCCGCTATTGCGGGTTATTGCCGGGAGTTTTAACCCTTTCTCAGCGGTAAAAGCGACCCGCTAGCGGCCGAAATGTGCCGCAAATCCGATGGTAAAACGCCACTAAAAATAGCGGCGTATTACCGCCGACGCTATGGGCAGTGTGGTGTGAAAGGGGTCTAAGTGTTTATTTTGCAGTCAAAGTAACAGAAAAGATTGTGAAATCTAGTAGGATCATACTACAGACACCTGATCTGTCATTAAAAATTAGTTTAACGAGAATTAATGCAGGAGAATTATATGCAAATATTGCCCATTTTTTTTAAACTTTACACTTTAAATCTATACAGGTCAATTTGGTAACAGAACATTCTCAGCTATATTCACAAAATGATGTTTGTATAAATATTTTCAGTAAACCTGTAAATGGTATTTTTAGAACAAGTTCTGAGAGAGGCTTTGAGCCAGTATTTGTTAATAATATTAAGAGTTGTTCAACAGGTCTTCCTATGTGTTACCCAAAGAATGGTTATGCAATTCAGCAAAAATTCGACAGAAAATGCTGAATTAAAAGATGCCAAAAATTACAGTACATCACGCATTACTCTAAATCTTAAAGAGGAGAAGTGAATGGATACAGTTTGCTTCAGTCTTCTGGGGTTGATTTGAAACCTTTCTTTGTTTGTGAAAACAAGGTTTTGAATCATGACAAAAAAGGAGGAATTGTGTCCTGTTATAATTGAAATACACAGAATAATAGATTAAGGAGTATAGGTCAGTTTAAGAGAAATAGAGCAAAGTAAGGTAATTAGAAATGTTGTTAATAAAATATGTCTTTCGTGTCATAATAAAATATTAGAACTGTGGTATGTAAAATGAATAAGTAAATGAAGGCATATCTTGCATTAATTAAATTCAATATAATGATACTGCATTCTATTTTAGGATTTGACTTGTAAATCACCAAAATAAAATAAATTGAATATTTCTAGACCTTCCAGATGAAAACAAGACCTTGAAATTTAAAAATATCAGTTCTGGGAGAAGATTTGACACAAGAGATTCATTCGTTTATAATCATTGTTGTCGTTTTTATGTTCAATAAAGTTTTTCCAAATTACAGAGTGCAGGAAGAAAATAAGAGAGAAACTTCTAAAAACAATTGACTTTTGACTACTGATGAAATAATTTATCCATCAGATATATTGCAGTTATATATATATATATACACACACAAATTTTTGTGACGTGATATGTTTATCATATCAAGATGAGATGTTTTACACATCAATTGTTACAATCACATATAGTGTATTTTCGAAAGTCGAAAGGGTTAAACATTCTTACAATAGAGTCACTCTAGATAGGAGGAACATCTGGTGTTAAGATGACAGTACTTTTTTTTCTAAAAGTCATATAGACAAGTTAGGATTAACTTTACATTGTAATATGTAATTATGTTTAAAATCATCTCACATATACGAATGAATTGAAGTTAACCGCTTCCCGACCGGCCACTGCATATATACGTCAGCAGAATGGCACGGGCAGGCAGAATCACGTACCTGTACGTGATCGTGCATGTGCCTGCCCGTGGGTCGCGCGCGCGCCGCTAGCGGCGCGCTCGCGACCCGGTCGGGAGCTCCGTGACCCCGGCCGCGGGACCAGCGGACCCGATCGCCGCTGGTATCCCGCGATCGGGTTACGGAGCGGAAGAACGGGGAGAGGTCTATGTAAACAAACCTCTCCCCGCGCTTCCTACACTGACTGTCAGTGATCGGCGGTTCCCTGTCATCGGGAACGCCGATCAATGACATCAGACGTACAGCCACGCCCCCCTACTGTAAAAAAAAAAAACACAACACGTCACACTGACTCCTCCCTGCCCCCTAGTGGTTAACCCCCTAACTACAACTGTCATTTACATAGGAATCAGTGCTATTTAAATAGCACTGATTGCTGTATAAATGACAAATGTCCCAAAAATGTGTCAAAAATGTCCGATGTGTCCGCCAAAATGTCGCAGTCACAATAAAAATCGCTGATCGCCGCCATTACTAATAAAAAAAAAATATTAATAAAAAATGCTATAAAACTATCCCCTATTTTGTAAACGCTATAACTTTTGCGCAAACTAATCAATAATCGCTAATTGCGATTTTTTTTACCAAAAATATGTAGAAGAATACGTATCGGCCTAAACTGAGGAAAAAAAATGTTTTTTTTATATATTTTTTGGGGATATTTATTATAGCAAAAAGTAAAAAATATTGCATTTTTTTCAAAATTGTCGCTCTATTTTTGTTTATAGCGCAAAAAATAAAAACCGCAGGGGCGATCAAATACCACCAAAAGAAAGCTCTATTTGTGGGAAAAAAAGGACGCCAATTTTGTTTTGGAGCCACGTCGCATGACCGCGCAATTGTTAGTTAAAGCGACGCAGTGCCGAATTGCAAAAAGGGGCCTGGTCCTTTGGCTGCCAATTGGTCCGGGGCTGAAGTGGTTAAGAAACATATTTTAAGTTCAAATTTTGACAAAGATTATTTTAAAGGTTGTATGGATTATAGATTTATGCTAAACACAATTTGCAGGGAAAATATGAAACATATATTTCTGAAGTGATATCCATGTTTAAAGGTATTATACAACAATGTTACATTTATGAAATTAAGGGGATTGATTTTTTGGTAAAAGAAAATAATAAGGGTGAAAATATTTTTATGGTATATGAAGCAATAGGTTTAAAAAGTTTTCCTTATATAGAATCAAAATTTAAAATATATTCAAGTCAATTATCTTAAAATCTAAAAGTATGTATGGATACGAATGTGATGCATTTGAGGTATAAATGGATTTAGATAAGAAAATGATTAAGATTGTTTAATTAATCATTTTGAGAGGGACATGTTAGAATAATTCATTATTAACAAATGTATGGATTAGATCTTACATAATAATAATTGAATTGTGTGTATATATAAATATATATATATGTATATCTCTTCTATATATGGAAAAAAATAAATTGTATATAGACTTTTTTTATATTTCTGAAAATATACATTGTTATAAACTTCATAAGCAGTTCTATGTAGAGTCAACGTCGTAGTAATTAACCGCTTCAGCACCGGGCGATTTTACCCCCTTCCTTACCAGAGCACTTTTTGCGATTCGGCACTGCGTCGATTTAAGTAACAATTGCGCGGTCGTGCGACGTTACACCCAAACAAAATTGACGTCCTTTTTTTCCCACAAATAGAGCTTTCTTTTGGTGGTATTTGATCACCTCTGCGGTTTTTATTTTTTGCGCTATAAACAAAAGAAGAGCGACAATTTTGAAAAAAAACACAATATTTTTTACTTTTTGCTATAATAAATATCCCATTTTTCCCAGTTTAGGCCGATACGTATTCTTCTACATATTTTTGGTAAAAAAAATCGCAATAAGCGTATATTGTTCGGTTTGCGCAAAAGTTATAGCGTTTACAAAATAGGGGATAGATTTATTGCATTTTATTTTTACTAGTAATGGCGGCCATCTGCGATAATTTTTTTCGTGACTGCGACATTGCGGCGGACACTTCGGACACTTTTGACACATTTTTGGGACCATTCACATTTACACAGCGATCGTTGCTATAAAATTGCATTGATTACTGTGTAAATGTGACTGTCAGGGAAGGGGTTAACACTAGGGGGCGCTGCAGGGGTTAATATGTTCCCTAAGGTAGTGATTCTAACTGTGGGGGGAGGGGACTCACAAGGGGAGGAGACCGATCGGTGTTCCTCCGTACTGGGATCACATGATCGGTCTCCTTGCCACTGACAGGACGTGGAGCTGTGTGTTTACACACACAGCTCCACGGTCCCGCACGGTCCCGCTGTTTTAACGGGCAATCGCGGGTGCCCGGCAGACATCGCGGGTGGGAGATCCACCTTGTGGGCTTCATATGACTATGGGCGGGATGTGAAGGGGTTAAGAAGAGTGAGTTGAACTCTCACCTCCCCCCATCACAGATGAGAAGGAAGGTTTTACATGCAAACGTTTCAAAGTTTTAGTTAAGATCATAATTTCTTTATATTACAATATTTCTTGATTAGGATATTAATGAGAACATTGGGGTTTCAATGAATATAATATTTATTTATAATATACATACTGATATGTGTAGTAGCATTTGATTTAGAAGTTAAAGGAAACTCAAATTGTATATGTTAAATGGATTCACACAGTGTTCGTGCTCATTCCCATAGAATGTTGTGTATAGAAATTGTGTTTGAGACTGAAAGTTAGAAGTCTGTGAAACTATAAGACAAACCAAACCTTTTTTTCGGAAGGTGTGGGCTATTTTCTCGGGTTTGATTTTAGGAGTAAAAAGCTACTAACAAAGGTCAGAAAAGCAGATTCTTCTGCAGACACTCACAGCACGAGGACCGCTACATCTACACACAGACACACATCTGATTCAATCGTCATCTTAAGAATATAATACAGTATTAATGACATTTTATACTTTGATATTGTTCTTGTAATATTTTGCTATTTTTATTATTAATACATTTTTGAGTTTCTTGAACTGAACGGACTTTCTTGGAACTTTCCTCATTAACCACTTCAGCCCCGGACCAATTGGCAGCCAAAGGACCAGGCCCCTTTTTGCGATTCGGCACTGCGTCGCTTTAACTGACAATTGCGCGGTCGTGCGACGTGGCTCCCAAACAAAATTGGTGTCCTTTTTTTCCCACAAATAGAGCTTTCTTTTGGTGGAATTTGATCGCCCCTGCGGTTTTTATTTTTTGCGCTATAAACAAAAATAGAGCGACAATTTTGAAAAAACATCTATATTTTTTACTTTTTGCTATAATAAATATCCCCAAAAAATATATAAATTTTTTTTCTCAGTTTAGGCCAATACGTATTCTTCTACATATTTTTGGTAAAAAAAAATCACAATTAGCGATTATTGATTGGTTTGCGCAAAAGTTATAGCGTTTACAAAATAAAAAAAAATAAAAGGGGATAGTTTTATAGCATTTTTATTAATATTTTTGTTTTTACTAGTTTTTACTAGTAATGGCGGCGATCAGCAATTTTTATTGTGACTGCGACATTATGGCGGACACATCGGACATTTTTGACACATTTTTGGGACCATTGTCATTTATACAGCAATCAATGCTATTTAAATGCATTGATTCCTGTATAAATGACACTGGCAGTGAAAGAGTTAACCACTAGGGGGCGGGGAGGGGTTATGGTGTGTGACGTGTGTTTTTTTTTTTTACATTAGGGGGCGGGGCTGACATCTGATGTCATTGATCGGCTTTCCCGATGACAGGGAACAGCCAATCAATGACAGGCAGTGTAGGAAGCGCGGGGAGAGGTTTGTTTACACAGACCTCTCCCCATTCTTCAGCTCTGTGACCCGATTGCGGGACATCAGTGGCGATCGGGTCCACTGGTCCCGCGACCGTGGTCATGGAGCTCCCGACCGGGTCGCGAGCGCGGCACGGCGAGCGCAGCCCCTCAGCGGCGCGCGCACGCGACCCCACGGCTAGGCAATTAAAGGGGACGTATCTGTACGTTCTTTTGCCTAGCCGTGCCATTCTGCTGACGTATATCGGCATGAGGCGGTCGGGAAGCGGTTAATATGAATTATTGAAATATCGTTATTACCGTAAAAACAAGAATCTTACAGTAACAAAAACATAACATCACAGCAAAGAGGAAGAAACAAAACACATATATAATTAGAGCATGTAAGAAATGGCGAACCCTAGTAGACTGCCATGCAAGCTTGTAGTCTTAGAAAGTGAGCCCCTCAGGGTAGGCCCGGTAGAGGTTCCAGGGAGAGCTCACCTATGGGGACCTACAGTGAGAACAATGGAAGAGCTGGGCAGCCATTCTATGTCAGTGTTGGACTTGCGCTGTGCAGAGTTATGGATGTCAGGAGTAAAGAGATGGAGGTGAAGGATGTGTTGGCCATGAATTGTACGTATGGTTTCTGCTATAGAAAAACTTTAAAGCCTGAACGTAGGGCTATTTCTAAATTCTGGAGGTGGGCCTTGGACCAGAAGAATGTGAGCGATCAAAGATGACAGATTTTCTCCAAGTTTTAGGTGTAAATATCTTGTTCCTGTGCAGGAGGACGGTGGAAGGGGCCCTTAGGAGAAAGGGGTGTCACTATAGGAGGTGGGATATGTCACTATAGAAGATGGGGGGGGCACTGTAGGAGATGGGAGATGTCGCTATAGGAGATAGGGGGGTGTCGCTATAGGAGATGGAGGAGATGTCACTATTGAAGATGGGGGGGGTGTCACTATAGGAGATGGGGATATCATTATAGTAGATAGGGGGTGTAACTATTGGAGATGGTGGGTGTCACTATAGGAGATGGGGGCTGTCACTATGGCAGAGGGAGGAGATGTCACTATTGAAATGGAGGGATGTCAGTATAGGCGATGGGGGACATCACTAAAGGAGATGGAGGATGTTACTATAGAAGATAGGTGATGTCACTGTAGGTGATGGGGGGATGTCACTATAGGAGATAGAGAGTGTCACTATAGAAGATGAGAGATGTCACTAAAAGAGATGGGGCTGTCACTATAGGAAATTGAGGAGATGTCACTATTGAAGATGGGGGGGATGTCACCACAGTTGATGTGGGAATGGCACTATAAGAGATGGGGGATGTCACTATAGGAGGTAGGGAAAAGTCATTATAGGAGATGAGGGGGTGTCACTTTAAGAGATGGGGGGGGTGTCCCTAAAGGAGATGGAGAATGTTACTATGGGAGATGTCACAATAGGAGATAGAGGAGATGTCACTATAGGAGATAGGGGGAGATGGGGGATGTCTCTATAGGAAATGGGAGATGTCACTGTAGGAGATGGGGGGTGTCACTGTAGGAGATTGGGGAAGTTATTATAGACAATGGGAGATGTCACAATAGGAGATAGAGGAGATGTCACTATAGGAGATAGGGGGAGATGGGGGATGTCTCTATAGGAAATGGGAGATGTCACTGTAGGAAATGGGGGGTGTCACTGTAGGAGATTGGGGAAGTTATTATAGACAATGGGAGATGTCACAATAGGAGATAGAGGAGATGTCACTATAGGAGATAGGGGGAGATGGGGGATGTCTCTATAGGAAATGGGAGATGTCACTGTAGGAGATGGGGGGTGTCACTGTAGGAGATTGGGGAAGTTATTATAGACAATGGGAGGATGTCACTATTAGAGCTGGAGGACATGACACTATAGGAGATGGGGGGATGTTACTATAGGAGATGGGGGGATGTCACTATAGGAGATTGGGAGATGTCGCTATAGGAGATGGGGGGGTATGTCACTATAAGAGATGGAGGAGATGACACTATAGGCGATGGGGGATGTTACTATAGGAGATGGAGATGGAGGAGATGTCACTATTGAAGATGGGGGGGTGTCAATATAGGAGATGGGAGATGACACTATAGGAGATGGGGGATAGGGAGATGACACTATAGGAGATGTCACTAAAGGTAATGTCACTATGGGAGATGTCACTGTAGGAGATGGGGGGATGTCACTATAGGAGATGGAGGAGGTGACACTATAGGAGATGGGGGATGTCACTAAAGGGAATGGGGATGTCACTATAGGAGATGGGGGATGTTACTAAAGGGAATGGGTGATGTCACTATAGGAGATGGGGGATGTCACTAAAGGTAATGGGGGATGTCACTATAGGAGATGGGGGATATAATTATAGAACATGAGTGGATGTCATCAAGGTCCCAGAGTCTGGAGGAAGAGTGGAGAGGCACAGAATCCCAGTTCCATGAGGTCTAGTGTGAAGTTTCCACAGTGAGTGATGATTTGGGAGCCATGTCATCTTCTGATGTTGGTCCACTGTGTTTTATCAAGTCCAAAGTCAGCGCAGCCCTCTACCAGGAAATTCTAGAGCACTTCATGCTTCCCTCTGCTGACCAGCTTTTTGGAGATTTCATTTTCCAGCAGGACTTGGCACCTGCCCACATTACCAAACATACCAAAACCTGGTTTAATGATCATGGTATCACTGTGTTTGATTGGCCAGCAAACTCGCCTGACCTAAACCCCATAGAGAATCTGTGAGGTATTGTCAAGAGGAAGATGAGAGACACCAGACCCAACAATACAGATGAGCTGAAGGCCGCTATCAAAGCAACCTGGGCTTCCATAACACCCTTAGCAGTGCCACAGGCTGATCGCCTCCATGCCACGCCGCATTGAAGCAGTAATTCATGCAATTCATGTAATTCATGCAAAAGGAGCCCCGACAAAGTATTGAGTGTATACTATACTGTACATGGACATACTTTTCAGTAAGCCAACATTTCTGTATTAAAAATCTTTTTTTTTTTTTTTTTTTTTATTGGTCTTATGTAATATTCTAATTCTCTGAGATACTGAATTATAGGTTTTCACTAGCTGTAAGCCATAATCATCAAAATTAAAAGAAAGAAATGCTTGAAATATATCACTCTGTGTGTAATGAATCTATATATAATATGAGTTTCACTTTTTGAATTGAATTACTGAAATAAATTAACTTTTTGATGATATTATAATTGTTTGAGGTACACCTGTACAATTTAAGAGCCTCTTTGAGTAGTTTTATGTTTTTTTTTATGTTGTGTCTGTGTATGTCTTATTTATAAAAAAAACTCACCTTGAATATACAGGTTCCAGAAGCAGTAGGTATTAGGGTTGCTGCTTTTTAAGGCTTTGGTCTCAAGAAGAAGAAGGTCCATTGTCTTCATGGCTAATGCCTCCACCAGAGACAGTTTAGTGGGTAAAATTGGATATGGTGAGTGGTCAGCCTTCGTGATAAGTGGTTGATGCTCAAGAGAGAAAGCTTGAGTGTGAAGCAGTCTGTCATTTACTGTAAATGACCAAATTCCCATGTGTCTAAGCAAAACAAGAAGCAACATGTGGTTTGACACTGAGAAAAGAGCCTTAGTCAGTTTCAGTTTCGGTCTTTATCCTGAGGCTCTGGCTCTGGCTCTGTGCCAAATTGTGCAGTTAGCTCTTTAGCGTTGCAGATCGTGCTGCACTGACTGTAGTTAGTGGTGCACCAAAATGAAAATTCCCATGCCAAAACCGAAAATTCACGATGCACTTGGCCGAAACCAAAACCGAAACTGAAATTGAAGGTATTTTTTTAATATATAGAACAGGTAAAATAAGTATTGAACACGTCACCATTTTTCTAGGTAAATTGATTTCTAAAGGTGCTATTGACATGAAATGTTCACCACATGTCAGTAACAACCCATGCAATCCATACATACAAAGATACCAAAACAAATAAGTTCAGAAATTAAGTTATGTGTAATAACATGGAATGACACAGGCCTGCTGTATGGAGAAACTAGTCACATGCATTGCTCAGGTGTGATTTTGGCCCATTCTTCCACACAGTCTTCAAATCTTGAAGGTTCTGTGGGCCTCTTCTATGAACTCTGATCTTTAGTTCTTTCCATAGATTTTCTATTGGATTCAAGTCAGGCGATTGGCCGGAGCATTCTAGCAGCTTTATTTTCTTTCTTTGAAACCAATAGAGAGTTTCCTTGGCTTTGTGTTTGGGATGATTGTCTATGAAATGTCCGCCCTCGTTTCATCTTCATCATCCTGGTAGACGGCAGCAGATTTTTATCAAGAATGTCTTGGTCTATTTTTCCATTCATCCTTCCTTCAATGATATGAAGTTTTGCCAGTACCGTATGCTGAAAAACAGCCCCGCCCCCACCATGATGTTCCCACCTCCAAACCTCACTGTTGGTATGGGGGGTGTTTTGGGGGTGATGGGCCATGTGACCTCCAAACATGGTGTGCATTATGGCATCCAAAGAGTTACATTTTGGTCTCATCTGACCAGAATATATTCTTCCCGTATTTCACAGGCTTGTCTAAATGTTGTGCATCAAACTGTAAACGAACTTCAACATGCTTTGTCTTCAGCAATGGAGTCTTGTGTGGTGAGCGTGCATACAGGCCATGGCGGGCGAGTACATTACTTATTGTTTTCTTTGAAACAATTCTACCTGCTAATTCCAGGTCTTTCTGAATCTCTCCACAAGTGGTCCTTGGCTCTTGGACAACTCTTCTGATAATTCTTTTCACTCCTCTGTCAGAAATCATGTGAGGAGCACCTGATTGTGGCCGTTTTATGGTGAAATGATGTTCTTTGCACTTTCAGATTATGGCCCCAACAGCGCTCACTGGAACATTCAGAAGTTTAGAAATCCTTTTGTAACCAATGCCATCAGTATGTTTTGCAACAGTAAGGTTTTAAGAGAGCTCTTTGCTTTTACCCATCATGAGATGTTTCTTGTGTGACACCTTGGTAATGAGACACCATTTTATAGGTCATCTGTTGAAACTGAACCAGCTGATATTGATTTGCACTGACCAGGGGCAGGATTGCTTTCTAAATACTGATCGATTTCAGCTGGTGTCTTGGCTTACCATGCCCTTTTGCACCTCCCTTTCTTAATGTGTTCAATATTTTTCCCTGTGTTATTCCATTTTATTGCACATTAACATTTATTTCTGAATGTATTTGTTTTGGTGTCTTTGTATGTATGCATTGCAGGGGTTGTGTACCGACATGTGGTGAAAATTTCATGTCAGTAGCACCTTTAGAAATATATTTACCTAGAAAAATGGTGACATGTTCAATACTTATTTTACCCGCTGTATATATTTTTTTACTTTTTAATTAAAGCAGAACTTTAGTCATTTTTTTTCGTCTTTCCATCTATTAAATCTTCTGCCCTTGTTGTTGTTTTAACTTTGGATAGTAAAACATTTTTTTTCTGCCAGTAAATCCCTTATACAGCCCAATTCCTGTTTCTTGTCTGGTCATTAGCCTAGGCGTATGACATCATGCACAGCTCTCTCTCTCACGCTCATGAGCGTTTGCCAGGAAGGGAGGGGGCATGAGTCATAAGAGGGCCAATGAAAGCTGCAGAGCTGGAGGTGTGTGTCTGTGTAAATCCAGGAAGTGAACAGGCAGCAGCTTCAGCCGCCCACAGTTAAAATGGCTGCAGCCAGACTCAGTGGAGGGAGATTTCTGCAGCATATTTGGCAAGTACAGAAACGCAATATATATAAAATAATATGCAAAGTGGTTGGAGGGAAGCTTCAGAATGGCAAAGATGTTTTTATTACAAATTATGTGAGCAGACTGCAGTTCCTCTTTAATACCATGAATTTAAAATCATGGCAAAATCGTGTGCGTTTTAGGCACTATTATCTGCACTTTTTTTTTCTATCAGCAAAAGGCCAAAAGCCCGATTTTTAAACGATAATTTTTGGAGGCTGAAATTTTGGTGCATCGCTAGTTGTAGGTCAATGGGTAGGTGATGATGGGGGAGAGTTGGAAGAGTTCTCTTCTGATGATGTGTGCCCAACTTAGAAGGAAGATAGCGATAAGCCCTTTTTGGGAACCCGGGCTGCTACCTTTTGAGTATGGCCTTGAGGTCGTTTTCACATGTACTTGTAAAGGTAGATAAAAAAGGAGCGCCCAATATCCAATGAGTGCAAGTTGGAAGGTGAATTTGTAATCGTTTATTGAAAGTAGCAACAAGCGATCAAGGCAACACATTTGCAGAGGCAAACATCTTTCCCCATTCACCATTAGCATACAGCAACAGCCCTGAGGAAGGGGAGTCTTTGTTCCCCCGAAACGCGTTGGCTTGATCACTTGTTGCTACTATCAATAAGTGATTACAGATTTACCTTCCAACTGGCAATTCATTGGATATTGGGCTCTCTACAATTACAAATGGTGCAGTTGGAACTTGTGGGCTAATTTGGGGGCTAAATAACGCTGTTGCAATTTAGGGAGATTGGAAGTGAATTAGACGTGCACTGATGTGTTCGTTTTTCGTTTCATTCGTTTTTTTTTCTTTTTTCGAAAATTCGGATTTCAGAAATCCAAAAATTCAGATTGTCCAAAATTGGGATTTCTGGAATTTTTGGAATAAGAATTTCCGAATCTTCGAATTTTGAATTCGGAAATTTGGAATTCAGAAATTCGGAATTCAGAAATTCGGAATTCGAAATTCGGAAATTCGTATTCCAAAAATTCCAGAAATTAGAATTTGGGGATTTCTGAATTCTGAATTTCCGAATTCCGAATCTTCGAGTTCGAAAATCTGAAAAAAAGAAAGAAAATCAGTAAAATCTGAAATAATAACTAACTAATAATAACTATTAAATTATAGGTATTGGAATTTCCTTTCAAATTTTGCTGTTAGTTAACGTAATGAATACGAATTATCTGAAATAACGAATGCCGCATCTAAACAAATGGAATGGAACAAATTAATAATAAATAATAATAATAATAAAAAGGTTTTATTATTATATTTGTGATTTATTATTATTAGATCATTACATTCCATTCTTTTAAATACGGCATTCGTTATTTCAGATAATTCGTAACATTCTGATAAATTCATATTCGTTACTTTCACTAACACCCAAATTAGAAAGGAAATTCCAATACATATAATTTAATATTATTACTTAGTTATTTCAGGTTTTTGGATTTTCATTCTTTTGAATTATTAGATTTTCATTCTTATTTTCGGATTTTCAAATTTTTTGGATTTTCAAATTTTTTGAATTTTCACATTTTTTGAATTTTCACATTTTTTGAATTTTCACATTTTTTGAATTTTCACATTTTAGAATTTAGAAATTTCCAAAATTCCTAATTTCAAATTTTCGAGTTTCTGAACTTCCAAATGTCCGAATTTTCCCAATTTTAATTTTTTTACCAAATTTTCCGAACTTTGAATTTTCCGAACTTTGAATTTTCTGAACTTTGAATTTTCCTAATTTTTCAGAATTTTCAGAATTTCCGGAAATTTTAGAATTTCGAATTCCCGGAAATTTGAATTTCCGGAAATTTGTTAAAAAACGAATTCGGAACTTGGACATACTTTTCAGTAAGCCAACATTTCTGTATTAAAAATCTTTTTTTTTTTTTTTTTTTTTTTATTGGTCTTATGTAATATTCTAATTCTCTGAGATACTGAATTATAGGTTTTCACTAGCTGTAAGCCATAATCATCAAAATTAAAAGAAAGAAATTCTTGAAATATATCACTCTGTGTGTAATGAATCTATATATAATATGAGTTTCACTTTTTGAATTGAATTACTGAAATAAATTAACTTTTTGATGATATTATAATTGTTTGAGGTACACCTGTACAATTTAAGAGCCTCTTTGAGTAGTTTTATGTTTTTTTTATGTTGTGTCTGTGTATGTCTTATTTATAAAAAAACCCACCTTGAATATACAGGTTCCAGAAGCAGTAGGTATTAGGGTTGCTGCTTTTCAAGGCTTTGGTCTCAAGAAGAAGAAGGTCCATTGTCTTCATGGCTAATGCCTCCACCAGAGACAGTTTAGTGGGTAAAATTGGATATGGTGAGTGGTCAGCCTTCGTGATAAGTGGTTGATGCTCAAGAGAGAAAGCTTGAGTGTGAAGCAGTCTGTCATTTACTGTAAATGACCAAATTCCCATCTGTCTAAGCAAAACAAGAAGCAACATGTGGTTTGACACTGAGCAAAGAGCCTTAGTCAGTTTCAGTTTCGGTCTTTAGCCTGAGGCTCTGGCTCTGGCTCTGGCTCTGTGCCAAATTGTGCAGTTAGCTCTTTAGCGTTGCAGATCGTGTTGCACTTACTCAATCAGTTGTAGTTAGTGGTGCACCAAAATGAAAATTCCTGCGACGAAACCGAAAATTCACGATGCACTTGGCCGAAACCAAACCGAAACTGAAATTGAAGGTATTTTTAAAATATATATAACAGGTAAAATAAGTATTGAACACATCACCATTTTTCTAGGTAAATGGATTTCTAAAGGTGCTATTGACATGAAATGTTCACCACATGTCAGTAACAACCCATCCAATCCATACATACAAAGATACCAAAACAAATAAGTTCAGAAATTAAGTTATGTGTAATAACATGGAATGACACAGGCCTGCTGTATGGAGAAACTAGACGCATGCATTGCTCAGGTGTGATTTTGGCCCATTCTTCCACACAGTCTTCAAATCTTGAAGGTTCTGTGGGCCTCTTCTATGAACTCTGATCTTTAGTTCTTTCCATAGATTTTCTATTGGATTCAAGTCAGGCGATTGGCCGGGACATTCTAGCAGCTTTATTTTCTTTCTTTGAAACCAATAGAGAGTTTCCTTGGCTTTGTGTTTGGTATCATTGTCTAAGAAATGTCCGCCCTCGTTTCATCTTCATCATCCTGGTAGACGGCAGCAGATTTTTATCAAGAATGTCTTGGTTTATTTTTCCATTCATCCTTCCTTCAATGATATGAAGTTTGCCAGTACCGTATGCTGAAAAACAGCCCCGCCCCCACCATGATGTTTCCACCTCCAAACCTCACTGTTGGTATGGGGGGTGTTTTTGGGGTGATTGGCCATGTGACATCCAAACATGGTGTGCATTATGGCATCCAAAGAGTTAAATTTTGGTCTCATCTGACCAGAATATATTCTTCCCGTATTTCACAGGCTTGTCTAAATGTTGTGCATCAAACTGTAAACGAGCTTCAACATGCTTTGTCTTCAGCAATGGAGTCTTGTGTGGTGAGCGTGCATACAGGCCATGGCGGGCGAGTGCATTACTTATTGTTTTTTTTAAACAATTCTACCTGCTAATTCCAGGTCTTTCTGAATCTCTCCACAAGTGGTCCTTGGCTCTTGGACAACTCTTCTGATAATTCTTTTCACTCCTCTGTCAGAAATCATGTGAGGAGCACCTGATTGTGGCCGTTTTATGGTGAAATTATGTTCTTTGCGCTTCCAGATTATGGCCCCAACAGCGCTCACTGGAACATTCAGAAGTTTAGAAATCCTTTTGTAACCAATGCCATCAGTATGTTTTGCAACAGTAAGGTTTTAAGAGAGATCTTTGCTTTTACCCATCATGAGATGTTTCTTGTGTGACACCTTGGTAATGAGACACCATTTTATAGGTCATCTGTTGAAACTGAACCAGCTGATATTGATTTGCACTGACCAGGGGCAGGATTGCTTTCTAAATACTGATCGATTTCAGCTGGTGTCTTGGCTTACCATGCCCTTTTGCACCTCCCTTTCTTAATGTGTTCAATATTTTTCCCTGTGTTATTCCATTTTATTGCACATTAACATTTATTTCTGAATGTATTTGTTTTGGTGTCTTTGTATGTATGCATTGCAGGGGTTGTGTACCGACATGTGGTGAAAATTTCATGTCAGTAGCACCTTTAGAAATATATTTACCTAGAAAAATGGTGACATGTTCAATACTTATTTTACCCGCTGTATATATTTTTTACTTTTTAAATAAAGCAGAACTTTAGTCATTTTTTTCGTCTTTCCATCTATTAAATGTTCTGCCCTTGTTGTTGTTTTAACTTTGGATAGTAAAACATTTTTTTTCTGCCAGTAAATCCCTTATACAGCCCACTTCCTGTTTCTTGTCTGGTCATTAGCCTAGGCGTATGACATCATGCACAGCTCTCTCTCTCACTCTCATGAGCGTTTGCGAGGAAGGGAGGGGGGATGAGTCATAAGAGGGCCAATGAGAGCTGCAGAGCTGGAGGTGTGTGTCTGTGTAAATCCAGGAAGTGAACAGGCAGCAGCTTCAGCCGCCCACAGTTAAAATGGCTGCAGCCACACTCAGTGGAGGGAGATTTCTGCAGCATATTTGGCAAATACAGAAACGCAGTATATATAAAATAATATGCAAAGTGGTTGGAGGGAAGCTTCAGAATGGCAAAGATGTTTTTATTACAAATGATGTGAGCAGACTGCAGTTCCTCTTTAATACCATGAATTTAAATTAATATGAATTAATTGTTGGCCATTATATGAACTTTTTCAGCCAATAGGCTGCTTTCACACGGAGCTTTTGCATTAAAAATAAAGAAGAAAAGAGAAGAAAAGCTCAAGAAAAATGTATCCCTTTAAATTCTATGTATGTCTTCACACTGGTACCTTGCGCTTCTGTTGCAGTGTTAAAAATCCCGCTTGCTGCATTTTTTGTCAGCTAAAAAAAAAAACACACCTCTCCATTGAAATGCATGGAAAACGCAGAAAGAACCCATCAAAAACGTACCTGTGTTGCATTTTGTATGCAGTTTTTGAGTCATATGACCTATGAAAAACACACCATCAGCATGGTAAAATCGTGACAAAATCACGTGCGTTTTAGGCGCCATTATCGTCACCTTTTTTTTCCATCAGCAAAAGGCCAAAAGCCCTATTATCAATCGATAATTTTTGGAGGCTGAAATTTTGGTGCATCGCTAGTTGTAGGTCAATGGGTAGGTGTTGATGAAGGAGGTAATAAAGTGTTAATTACTGCGCTGTTCAAAAATATTGTGACAAAATATGAATAGTGTCAGGAAAGATAATATATAAATGAAAAAAACCTAAAATCTGCTGCAATCATATATGTGAGATACCCACACTACAACAATAGATAAAGTAAAATGACTGCGCTGCAAAATGTAATCTAACACAATAGTGATAAATGCTGTGAAGGTGAGCATACATGTACCTACTGAAACATTGGAATACCGGTAAATAAATGACTAAAATATGCAAAAAAATGTATCTTATAATAAGCATACACAATGATAAGATTTGTGAAAAAATTAATTAATAAATAATTTAGAACCATCCGATGTGAGAAAATGGTTATTCAACAGTGAAGTCCATATAAGGGTGCCGATTCTAATCAGCTGCATACATCAGCAGTTGTCCGCAAGCAGGAACTTCAAATTCAAAAGGTGACACCACTCAGATAGCACCAAAGAAGGAAGTGGCCTGGCAAGAAGAAAAAAACACCTCCACCATCGAGAAATGCTGACTCTTACCAGAACGCAAGATCTCTTGTTAGGGAGATCTTACAGGCTTGCGGCTTGTTTCCCAGCCACGGGTCTCTGTAGGCTGTGGAATGGTTTACTCTAGATGCTGGACGTGGTTTCTCAAAACAATCGAGCGGGTACCATGCAGGGATAAGAACATAAAAACTCCATAGTGTATCACTCGAGAAGGATTTATTAAAAAGTAAAGAATTACACTTACAGAGTTGTAGTTAGTTAAAAGCGTGTAAAATTAGTTAGCCGGCCGGCTCACATTTGCTGCCCGTTGCTTCCGGGTTTCGCGTGGTATTATGGTGACGTCAGCACGCCGCTCCTCCCTACGCCGTTTCGTCACAAATGAGGTCTTCCTGGGTCACCCGCTCGATTGTTTTGAGAAACCACGTCCAGCATCTAGAGTAAACCATTCCACAGCCTACAGAGACCCGTGGCTGGGAAACAAGTCGCAAGCCTGTAAGATCTCCCTAACAGGAGATCTTGCGTTCTGGTAAGAGTCAGTATTTCTCGATGGTGGAGGTGTTTTTTTCTTCTTGTCAGGCCACTTCCTTCTTTGGTGCTATCTGAGTGGTGTCACCTTTTGAATTTGGAGTTCCTGCTTGCGGACAACTGTTGATGCATGCAGCTGATTAGAATCGGCACCCTTATATGGACTTCACTGTTGAATAACCATTTTCTCACATTGGATGGTTCTAAATTATTTGTTAATTAATTTTTTCACAAATCTTATCATTGTGTATGCTTATTATAAGATACATTTTTTTGCATATTTTAGTCATTTATTTACCGGTATTCCAATGTTTCAGTAGGTACATGTATGCTCACCTTCACAGCATTTATCACTATTGTGTTAGATTACATTTTGCAGCGTTGATGGAGGAGGGTTGGAAGAGTTCTCTTCTGATGATGTGTGCCCAACTTAGAAGGAAGATAGCGATAAGCCCTTTTTGCGGACCCGGGCTGCTACCTTTTGAGTACGACCTTGAGGTCGTTTTCACATATACTTGTAAAGGTAGATAAAAGGAGCGCCCAATATCCAATGAGTGCAAGTTGGAAGGTGAATTTGTAATCGTTAATTGAACGTAGCAACAAGCGATCAAGGCAACACATTTGCAGAGACAAACATCTTTCCCCATTCACCATTAGCATACAGCAACAGCCCTGAGGAAGGGGGAGTCTTTGTTCCCCCGAAACGGGTTTGTCACGCCCCCTGGTAGTGGTGAGTCTGATTAGCAGAGAAGGGCCTCCCTTGCGGCTCCCACTCGCCGGTCCCCTGATGATGGGACAGTAGGACCAGGAGTCAGGAGGGGCACAGGTGCCTGGCAGGAATGGTCAGACCGGTACAAGAGCTTCCTGGATAAGCTCAGCGGATGAGGTAAGTAGGTAGCTGTAGGCAGACTGGAACAACAGGTAAGCTGGATCTGTGTGCAGACTGGAACAACAGGCAGACTTGGATCTGTATGCAGACTGGAACAACAGGTAAGCTGGATCTGTGTGCAGACTGGAACAACAGGCAGACTTGGATCTGTATGCAGACTGGAACAACAGGTAAGCTGGATCTGTGTGCAGACTGGAACAACAGGCAGAGCTGGATCTGTATGCAGACTGGAACAACAGGTAAGCTGGATCTGTGTGCAGACTGGAACAACAGGCAGACTTGGATCTGTATGCAGACTGGAACAACAGGCAGACTTGTATCTGTGTGCAGACTGGAACAACAGGCAGACTTGTATCTGTGTGCAGACTGGAACAACAGGCAGACTTGTATCTGTGTGCAGACTGGAACAACAGGCAGACTTGTATCTGTGTGCAGACTGGAACAACAGGCAGACTTGTATCTGTGTGCAGACTGGAACAACAGGCAGACTTGTATCTGTATGCAGACTGGTACAACAGGTAAGCTGGCTCTGGAATGGTCAGGCAGGCCGGGTCAGATATCAGGCTGGCAGCACGGTACAGATGGAGCAGACAAGAGGATGGTCAAAGACAAGCCAAGGTCGATACACAGGGACAGAGCGGATGGTCAAGGATAGCCGGGTCAGATACAGGTAAACAGACTTCAGATCAGGTTTCAAACACAGAACGTTGTAGAGCAGACAGCGGGGACCGTCAGTCACAGGAGGGTTAAAATAGCCTCATTGGCGCCAATGGAGGCGCGCACCCGTCCGCGCACGCTCGCCCCCGTCTGCAGGCGCGCGCGTGCACGCGCTCGCGCATGCGCAATGGCAGCCGAGAACGGGAACCAGGGATGCTGAGGCGTCGATTACTGGCAGGATCATCAGGTCGCCGGCCACGGATGGAGCCCTCATGACATTGCCCCCCCCTAAGGGGCAGCCTCCGGATGCCCCTCGGGGCAAATTTCTCAGGATGGGCTCTCTTAAAAGATTGGACTAGACTCTTAGCGTGGATGTTCTCCTCGGGGCCGTACCCCTTCCACTTGATTAGGAACTGGTTCTGGTTCTGCCTTCTTCTGACATTAAGGATGGCTTCCACCTCGAACTCCTCCTCCCCGTCCACTATGACCGGATCAGGAGGAATGGCCCTCCGGTTGGGGAAAGGGTTACTAACCGAGGGCTTCAGTAAGGACACATGGAAGACCGGGTGAATCTTCAAAGAATCTGGAAGTTCCAATTCATAAGCCACCTTGTTGATCCTCCTCTTGACCGGGAAGGGACCCAAGAACTTGGGGCCCAGTTTCCGTGAAGGGCAAGCCAGTTTTAGGTTAGAGGTGGATAGCCATACAGTTTCGCCCGGGACAAGCACCAGTTCCCCCCCGTCTCTTTTTGTCAAATACGGTTTTGTTGTACTCCTGGGTCCTAGTCATGGTCTCCTGAAGAAGTTGGTTGTTGGTGGAAAAGAACTGGATTCGCTCTTGGACTGCTGGCACAGTGCAGTCAGGAAGTGAGTTAGGCAGAAATGCCGGGTGGTACCCATAGTTGGCGAAAAAGGGGGTCTGTTTGGTGGCGGAGTGGGTGGCGTTGTTATATGCGAACTCGGCCAGGGGCAGAAGGGAGATCCAGTCATCTTGGGCGAAGGAGGAGAAGCAGCGCAGGTACTGCTCTAGGGTCTGATTGGTCCGCTCCGTCTGCCCATTGGACTGAGGGTGGTACGCAGAGGAGAGAGAGAGTTCGATATCCAAGGACTGGCACAGGGACCTCCAGAATCGAGAGGTGAATTGTACCCCTCGATCCGAGACGATGTTAGCCGGGACCCCGTGAAGGCGGACAATTTCCCTAATAAAGGCCCGTGCCGTCTCTGGAGCCGAGGGGGTGCCCTTCATGGGGATGAAGTGAGCCATCTTGGATAACCGATCGACGATCACAAAGATCGTCGTGTGGCCTTCTGCTGGGGGTAACTCCACAATAAAATCTAGGGAGATCATCCTCCAGGGACGATCTGGGACAGACAGGGGTTTAAGGAGACCCCAGGCCCTGGTTTTGGGATTCTTGTTCCGGATGCAGGTGGGGCAAGTGTCCACAAATCTTTTACAGTCAGCCCGTAGTTGAGGCCACCAGAAGGTACGCTGTACCAAGTCGGTGGTCTTAGCGACACCGAAGTGACCGGCCAAGGCGTGGTCATGGCACAGCTCCATAGTTGTTACCCGGAGCTGTTCCGGGGTGTAGATCTTGTCCCCGTACCAGAATAGGCCATCCTTCTCCTGTAGCTGGGTTTCGGAAGTGGGCCTTTGCCCTGCTGAGGCACGTTTGAATTTGGACAGTAAGTCCTCTTGAAGAAGGAGAAAGTTTCCAGGGGCCAGAATAGTGTCAGGGGGATCTTCTTCCTGGTGCTTGTGGTACATCCTAGACAGGGCATCTGGTTTGACATTCTTGGATCCGGGCCGGTATGTCACATGGAAAGTAAAGCGGGAAAAGAAAAGTGCCCATCTGGCTTGTCTGGGTTTCAATCTCTTAGCTGACTTCAAGTATTCCAGATTCTTATGGTCGGTGAATATTAGAATGGGGTGAGAGGCCCCCTCCAGGAGGTATCGCCATTCTTCCAGGGCAGCCTTGATCGCCAGTAGTTCTCGGTCGCCCACATCATAGTTCCTCTCGGCCGAGGACAACTTGCGGGAGAAGAAGGCGACCGGGTGCAGCAGGGACTTGTCCCCCTGTCTCTGGGATAGGATGGCACCCACCGCGATCTCGGAGGCATCAACCTCCAAGGTGAAGGGTAGAGAGGAGTCCGGGTGCCTGAGGATGGGTGCCGAGGTAAACAGAGTTTTAAGGGCATCAAAGGCCTCCTGGGCCTTGGAAGACCACCGGAACCGGGTCCCTTGTTTGGTCAGTTGGGTGATAGGCGCCACAATGGCGGAGAACCCCCTGATAAACTTACGGTAAAAATTGGCAAAGCCAATGAACCGTTGGATGCCCTTCTTGTCTGCCGGAGTGGGCCATTCCAAGATGGCAGAGATCTTCTGGGGGTCCATCTTGATGCCTGTACTTGAGATGATTAGCCCAAGGAAGGGGATACTCTCCTGTTCAAACTGGCATTTCTCTGCCTTGGCATACAGACCGTGGATACGGAGCCGTCCCAGGACCTCCTTGACGTGTCTGCGATGGGTCTCTAAAGAGGGGGAGAAAATCAAGATATCGTCCAGATATACCACGGCAAACAAGTCCAGGAAGTCCCGAAGTACGTCGTTAATGAAGTATTGAAAGGTTGCGGGGGCATTGCACAGGCCGAAGGGCATCACGAGATACTCGTAATGCCCATACCGTGTCCGAAAGGCCGTCTTTCACTCATCCCCATCTTTAATCCGGACCAGATTGTAAGCCCCCCGTAGGTCAAGCTTCGTGAAGATGGTGGCCGTGCCAAGCCTCTGGAAGAGTTCAGGGACCAACGGGAGAGGGTAACGGTTCTTGACCGTAATGTTGTTCAACTCCCTATAGTCCACACAGGGCCGAAGGGTGTGATCTTTTTTCTCCACGAAAAATATGCCCGCGCCCGCAGGAGAGGTAGATGGGCGGATGAAGCCTTTTCGGAAGTTCTCCTCAATGTACTCCTTCAACTTGCCTTGCTCCACTTCTGTCAGGGGGAAGACCCTTCCAAAGGGGATCTCTGCTCCAGGGAAAAGTTCAATTGGGCAATCATAAGCCCTGTGAGGAGGGAGCACCTCTGCTGCCTGTTTGCTGAAGACATCTAGATAGTCGTGGTAGGCCTGGGGAATAGCCCGACGGAGGTCCATCTCAGAGTCCCCACTTAGCAGAGTAGCCAGCTGTGAGGAATTAGAAGGTCTGCAAGACATCTGACAATACTGAGAGGAGAAGGAAACCATCCCAGTGGCCCAGTCGATGACTGGGTTGTGGGCCTTCAGCCACGGCATGCCCAGGATTATAGGGGATAATGGAGAGGAAATAATGTCCATGCAAAGAAGTTCCTGGTGGTTGTCCGAGATGGTCATGGGCAGTGGGATGGTCTCTTGCGTAACCGAGCCTGAACGGATGGAGGAGCCATCCGCCAGGTAAACTGACAGTCCCTGGGATTTAGACTGGAGGGAGATCCGGTGTTGGGCAGCGAAGGAAGAGTCCATGAAACAGCTGCATGCCCCGGAATCAATAATGGCGGGTACCTGGAGGATTCTTCCCGGAAGCTGTAACGAGACAGAAAGGGCAAGGTGAGAGGAGACCTGGGTTGAGGAGTCCATAGAGCAGGCAGGCATGAGAGGGCACTTACGAGCCTTGGCCGGACAGTTCCTTACGTAGTGCCCAGGCTCACCACAGTAGAGGCACAAGTTGTTGACCCGACGACGTTGCCGTTCCTCAGAAGTTAGAGAAGGCCTCAAGAGCCCTAACTGCATGGGCTCGGAGGAATCAGGGAGGGTTACAGACCGCTGGGCCGAGCCAGTCTGCAGGTGACTTGGGGCCTTGGGGAGCATCCAGGTAGGACGAGGGAAACCGGATGCACGTTCCGACCTGCGCTCCCTTAGTCGTCGGTCAATCTGGATGACCAGGTTGATCAGAGTGTCCAGGGTCTGGGGTACCCCAACTCTCGCCAGCTCATCTTTTAGTGCCTCAGAAAGTCCTAGGCGGAACTGGTGACGCAGAGCCGCGTCGTTCCACTGGGTATCCGCACCCCAGCGCCTAAAGTCCGCGACATAGTCTTCCACAGGCCTTCGCCCCTGCTGGAGGGCGCGCAGAGTGGTCTCTGCGGTGGCAGCGAGTTGGGGGTCTTCATAGAGTTGGGCCATGGTGTCAAAAAATGAATTAAGATCGGCCAGTGCGGGGTCCTTCTGCTCTAGGAGGCGGTGGGCCCAGGTCCGCGGGTCTCCGGAGAGTAAGGAGATCACGAAGCCCACCTTGGTGGCTTCCAGGGAAAAAGTATGTGGCTGTAGTGCAAAGAACAGTTCACAGGAGTTACGGAAGTCCCGAAAGAGGTTGCGGGCACCCGAGAATCTCTCAGGGATTGGTACCCGGGGCTCTGGAGGGAGCATTACCACTGATGGTCCTGGACTTCCCCCAGATGGGGCTGTTGGTGGTAGAGCCAGCACCCGTTCTTCCAACCGGGTGTATCCCTGCTGGAGATTCTTTACCGCCTCGGTCAGTCCTGCCAGGTGTTGGCACAGTCCTTCCATAGGAGAGGCCCCCTGCTCAGACTCAGACATGGCTGTCTGCTACTGTCACGCCCCCTGGTAGTGGTGAGTCTGATTAGCAGAGAAGGGCCTCCCTTGCGGCTCCCACTCGCCGGTCCCCTGATGATGGGACAGTAGGACCAGGAGTCAGGAGGGGCACAGGTGCCTGGCAGGAATGGTCAGACCGGTACAAGAGCTTCCTGGATAAGCTCAGCGGATGAGGTAAGTAGGTAGCTGTAGGCAGACTGGAACAACAGGTAAGCTGGATCTGTGTGCAGACTGGAACAACAGGCAGACTTGGATCTGTATGCAGACTGGAACAACAGGTAAGCTGGATCTGTGTGCAGACTGGAACAACAGGCAGACTTGGATCTGTATGCAGACTGGAACAACAGGTAAGCTGGATCTGTGTGCAGACTGGAACAACAGGTAAGCTGGATCTGTGTGCAGACTGGAACAACAGGCAGAGCTGGATCTGTATGCAGACTGGAACAACAGGTAAGCTGGATCTGTGTGCAGACTGGAACAACAGGCAGACTTGGATCTGTATGCAGACTGGAACAACAGGCAGACTTGTATCTGTGTGCAGACTGGAACAACAGGCAGACTTGTATCTGTGTGCAGACTGGAACAACAGGCAGACTTGTATCTGTGTGCAGACTGGAACAACAGGCAGACTTGTATCTGTGTGCAGACTGGAACAACAGGCAGACTTGTATCTGTGTGCAGACTGGAACAACAGGCAGACTTGTATCTGTGTGCAGACTGGAACAACAGGCAGACTTGTATCTGTATGCAGACTGGTACAACAGGTAAGCTGGCTCTGGAATGGTCACGCAGGCCGGGTCAGATATCAGGCTGGCAGCACGGTACAGATGGAGCAGACAAGAGGATGGTCAAAGACAAGCCAAGGTCGATACACAGGGACAGAGCGGATGGTCAAGGATAGCCGGGTCAGATACAGGTAAACAGACTTCAGATCAGGTTTCAAACACAGAACGTTGTAGAGCAGACAGCGGGGACCGTCAGTCACAGGAGGGTTTAAATAGCCTCATTGGCGCCAATGGAGGCGCGCACCCGTCCGCGCACGCTCGCCCCCGTCTGCGGGCGCGCGCGTGCA
Source organism: Lithobates sylvaticus (assembly GCA_028564925.1). Lineage (NCBI taxonomy): Eukaryota > Metazoa > Chordata > Amphibia > Anura > Ranidae > Lithobates > Lithobates sylvaticus. The sequence goes on along the minus strand of CM053027.1, from coordinate 15,782,619 downwards.
TGCGCAATGGCAGCCGAGAACGGGAACCAGGGATGCTGAGGCGCCGATTGCTGGCAGGATCATCAGGTCGCCGGCCACGGATGGAGCCCTCATGACAGGGTTGGCTTGATCACTTGTTGCTACTTTCAATAAGCGATTACAGATTTACCTTCCAACTGGCAATTCATTGGATATTGGGCTCTCCTTGTTACCTAGAATTACAAATGGTGCAGTTGGAACTTGTGGGCTAATTTGGGGGCTAAATAACGCTGTTGCAATTTAGGGAGATTGGAAATGAATTAGACAAAAAAATGTGTTCGTTTTTCGTTTCATTTGTTTTTTTTTCTTTATTCGAAAATTCTGAAATTCGGATTTCAGAAATCCAAAAATTCTGATTTTCCAAAATTGTGATTTTTGGAATATGAATTTCCGAATCTTCGAATTTGGAATTCGGAAATTTGGAATTAGGAAATTCGGAATTCGAAATTCGGAAATTCGTATTCCAAAAATTCCAATTTTGGAAAATTTGAATTTTTCGGATTTCTGAATTCTGAATTTCCGAATTCCAAATCTTCGAATTCGAAAATCTGAAAAAAAGAAAGAAAATCAGTAAAATCTGAAATAATAACTAACTAATAATAACTATTAAATTATAGGTATTGGAATTTCCTTTCAAATTTGGCTGTTAGTGAACGTAATGAATGCGAATTATCTGAAATAACGAATGCCGCATCTAAACAAATGGAATGGAACAAATTAATAATAAATAATAACAATAATAATAAAAAGGTTTTATTATTATATTTGTTATTTATAGGGTTGAGCGAACCTGAACTGTAAAGTTCGGGTCCGTACCGGACTTTTGGGTGTCCGGGACCAGGACCCGAACCTGAACTATTGGCTGTAAGTTCGGGTTCGGGTCCGGTGTTCGGCGATGTATTGGCGCCTTTTACAAGCTGCAGGGCAGCCAATCGACACTAGTTTCACTAGTGTGCCCTTAGAAGCCATCACAGCCATGCCTACTAATGGCATGGCTGTGATTGGCCAGTGCAGCATGTGACCCAGCCTCTATATATAGTACACACACACAGCACACAGCGTCATTCTGCTATAGACAGGTTCCTGTGCTGCTGAGAGAGAGGATTTTTAGGAGTTAGTGTGATAAAGTCAGTCAGTCAGTCAGTCCACATTCCTTGAATTTTCTTCTAATTAGTTAGATCAGTGAGCGATCTAGATAGCTAGAGTAGGGAGTTTCTTTATTAAGCAAAAGAAAGAGGCAGAGAGAATTATTGAAGAGATTCCTAAATAAATTGTACCCTGGCTGGGGTGCAGTGCACAGTCTTTTAACAGTGCCATGAGGCCAGTGCCAGACAAAATATAAAAGTTTTACCTGCAAGCTCAGTGCACCATTAGGACCAACACTGCATATAGTAAGAGATACACCATAGTCTGTGTGTATTCTGCTATTGGAAAAACATTGCAAAAAAATGTAATTTTGCTGTGTTTTTTTTTTTTCCCCCAATAGCATTTTCTGCGTGTTCATACACGCTTTACATACTGTCCGTGTATTCTGATATTGGAAAAACATTGCAAAAAAATTTAATTTTGCTGTTTTTTTTCCCCAATAGCATTTTCTGTTCATACATACACGCTGTAGACACTCCGTGTATTCTGATATTGGAAAAACATTGCAAAAAAATTTAATTGTGCTGTGTTTTTTTTTCCCAATAGCATTTTCTGCGTGTTCATACATACACGCTGTAGACACTATCCGTGTATTCTGATATTGGAAAAACATTGCAAAAAATTTAATTTTGCTGTGTTTTTTTTTCCCCAATAGCATTTTCTGCGTGTTCATACATACACGCTGTAGACACTATCCGTGTATTCTGACATTGGAAAAACATTGCAAAAAAATTAAATTTTGCTGTGTTTTTTTTTTTCCCAATAGCTTTTTCTGCGTTTTCATAAACGCTTTAGATACTGTCCATTTATTCTGATATTGGAAAAACATTGCAAAAAAATTTAATTTTGCTGTGTTTTTTTTTCCCAATAGCATTTTCTGTGAGTTCATACATACACGCTGTAGACACTGTCCGTGTATTCTGATATTGGAAAAACATTGCAAAAAAATTTAATTTTGCTGTGTTTTTTTTCTTCCCAATAGCATTTTCTGCGTTTTCATAAACGCTTTAGACACTATCCATTTATTCTGATATTGGAAAAACATTGCAAAAAAATTTAATTTTGCAGTGTTTTTTTTTTTCCCCAATAGCATTTTCTGCGTGTTCATAAACGCTTTAGACACTGTACGTGTATTCTGCTATATACAAAAACACCCATTTAGGGCGAGATCATAAATTTTGAAAATATGAGGAGATCATCAAAAAGGGGACGTGGCCCGGGTCGTGGTGCTGCTGGTGGCGCTCCTGTTGCAGGGAGAGGACGTGGTCGATCTGTGCTAGCTACACGCACTAGTGAAACACCTTCCTCAGGTGCGAGTAGACGACAGAGCCTGCAGCAGTATTTTGGCGCGCCTAATGAGGCTGTACGAATGTTGAGGCCAGGACAAGTACAGGCGATAGTAGATTGGGTTGCTGCTGACAGTGCCTCCGGTTCCTTCACATTGTCTCCCACCCAGTCTCCTGATGAAAGTTCAGAGTTGGCACCTGCAGCTGATGTCCATCAGTCTTTCACCTCACCCCCTTGCAAATCAGCCAATCAGTCTGAGCCCCAAATCATGCAGCAGTCTCTTCTGCTTTTTGATGACTCTGTTAGCAGGGTTTCCCAGGGTCATCCACCTAGCCCTGCCCCAGAAGTGGAAGAGATTGTGTGCACCGATGCCCAACCACTTATGTTTCATGATGAGTACATGGGAGGACCAACGCAGCACGTCTCGGATGATGACGAAACACAGGTGCCAACTGCTGCTGCTTTCGCCATTGTGCAGACCGACAAGGAGGGCAGGGGTGAATTTTGGGTGGAAGATGATGTGGAGGACGATGAGGTCCTTGACCCCACATGGAATCAACGTCATGCAGGTGACCAGTGTAGTTCAGAGGAAAAGGTGGTGGTCGCACAGAGCCACCAGCACAGCAGAAGAGGGAGCAGGGTGCAAAAGCGGAGCGTCCGTCCCCTAGACAGTACGTCTGCTACTGCCCAACGCAGCAAGGGACCGAGCACACCAAAGCCAGGTCCAAGGAGTTCCCTAGCGTGGCAGTTCTTCAGACATTGTCCTGATGACAAGACACGAGTGGTTTGCACGCTGTGCAATCAGAGCTTGAAGCGAGGCATAAACGTTGTCAACCTGAGCACAACCTGCATGACCAGGCATCTAAGTGCAAAGCACGAGATGCAGTGGAGTAGACACCGCAAAAACCAAGAAAGGTCTCTGGCTCCTCCTGCTGCAGTCTCGGCCTCTTCATCCACCTCTGTAGTGACAGTGACACCTGCCAACCCGCAAACAGAGGATCTGCCAGCAACACTACCACCTCGGTCACCAACCATCTCCACAATGTCCCATGGAAGCTTTCGGCTCTCTATTTCCCAAACACTGGAGCGGAAGAGGAAATACCCCCCTAGCCACCCGCGATCCCTGGCCCTGAATGCCAGCATTTCAAAATTCCTCGCCTTTGAAATGCTGTCATTCCGTCTGGTGGAGACGCAGAGTTTTAAAAGGCTGATGTCATTGGCTGTCCCACAGTACGTCGTGCCCAGCCGCCACTACTTTTCAGACGAGCTATCCCTTCCCTGCACAACCAAGTGGGGGACAAAATCAGGTGTGCACTGTGCAACGCCATCTGTGGCAAGGTCCACCTAACTACGGATGCGTGGACCAGTAAGCACGGTCAGGGACGTTATATCTCCCTAACAGCACACTGGGTAAATGTAGTGGCGGCTGGGCCTGAGGCGGATAGCACTTTGGCGCATGTCCTTCCACCACCGAGGATTGCAGGGCACTTCAGTTTGCCTCCTGTTGCTAACTCCTCCTACTCCGCCTCCTCATCCTCTACCGCCTCCTCATCTGGTCAGCGTAACACCTTCACCACCAACTTCAGCACAACCAGGGCTAAATGACAGCAGGCAGTTTTAAAACTTTCCTGTTTGGGGGAAAAACCCCACACCGCACAGGAGTTGTGGAGGGACATGGAACAACAGACCGATGAGTGGTTGGTGGCAGTGAGCCTCAAGCCCGGCCTGGTGGTGTGCGATAATGGGCGAAATCTCGTAGCAGCTCTGGGCCTTGCCGGTTTGACGCACATCCCTTGCCTGTCGCATGCGCTGAACTTGGTGGTCCAGAGGTTCCTTAAGAATTACTCCGATGTGCCAGAGCTGCTGCAGAAAGTGCGGGCCGTCTGTGCGCACTTTTGGCGTTCTCATCCTGCTGCTGCTCGCCTGTCAGCGCTGCAGCGTAACTTCGGCCTTCCCGCTCACCGTCTCATATGTGATGTGCCCACAAGGTGGAACTCCACCTTGCACATGCTTGCCAGACTGTGCGAGCAGCAGCAGGCGATAGTGGAGTCCCAGCTGCAGCACGCACGCGTGAGTCGCTCTGCGGAACAGCACCACTTCACCGCCAATAACTGGGCCTCCATGCGAGACCTGTGTGCCTTGTTGCGCTGTTTCGAGTACTCCACCAACATGGCCAGTGCCGATGACGCCATTCTCAGCGTTACTATCCCAGTTCTATGCCTCCTTGAAAAAAACTCTTCAGGCGATGATTGAAGAGGCTGTGGCACAGGATGAGGAGGAGGAGGAGGAGGAGTAGGAGGAGGAGGAAGAGGGTTCATTTCCAAGGCTTTCAGGGCAGTCATTTACAAGTGGCTACGAGGGTGGGTTCCTGCACCAACAAGCGCCAGGTACACAATTGTCTGGCAGCAAGGGCACAGTTCTGGAGGATGACGAGGTGGAGGATGAGGAGGAGATGGAGGAGGAGGAACCATGTTCACAGCAGGGTGGCACCCAGACCAGCTCATGTCCATCACTGGTGCGTGGCTGGGGGGATACAGAGGACACAGACGATACACCTCCCACAGAGGACAGCTTTTCCTTGCCTCTGGGCAGCCTGGCACACATGAGCGATTACATGCTGCAGTGTCTCCGCAATGACCGCCGAGTTGCCCACATTTTAACTGGTGCTGATTATTGGGTGGCCACCCTGCTGGATCCCCGTTACAAGGACAACGTGCCATCCTTAATTACCTCACTGGAGCGTGATCGTAAGATGCGTGAGTACAAGCGCACGCTGGTAGACACGCTGCTGGTGGCATTCCCACTTGGAAGCGGGGGTACGGTGGAAGCACAAGGCAAAGGCAGAGGAGGAGGAAGAGGTCGCCAACGCAGCCGGGGCACCGCCAGCACCTCGGAAGGCAGGGTTAGCATAGCCGGAATGTGAAAAAGCTTTGTCAGCACGCCACAACAACCAGCACCACCAGCTGAGATGGAACGTCTTAGCAGGAGGCAGCATTTCACCAACATGGTGGAGCAGTATGTGTGCACACGCCTACACGTACTGCATGACGGGTCTGCCCCCTTCAACTTCTGGGTCTCCAAATTGGGCACATGGCCTGAGCTTGCCTTTTACGCCTTGGAGGTGCTGGCCTGCCCTGCCGCCAGTGTATTATCTGAACGTGTATTTAGCACGGCAGGGGGCGTTATCACAGACAAGCGCAGCCGCCTGTCCAGAGCCAATGTGGACAAGCTCACGTTCATTAAAATGAACCAGGCATGGATCCCACAGGACTTGTCCGTACCTTGTGCAGAATAGACACATATACCGGTGTTCTGACGAAAACTGTCTTGCTATCGACTAGTGTCCGGCCACTTACTGCGCAGGTGCAGTGCTTGCGCAGTACGGAGGACAAGGAGATTCACAAAATCTCCAAAGATGAACGTCGCCTGCGCAGTGAGTGCAGGTTCAAGCCGACCATCCAAGTGAACATACGGTAGCACATAGTAACAGGGCCCCTCACGGGCTCGCTTGGCTAGGCTTTAACCTCGGATGATGTGGCTTGAACCTGGAGTCACCGCGCATCGTATTCGGAGAGTTTCAAAATCCCCTTGTCCTACGTACTGAGCAAGCGCAGTACAGGGCGGACACTATGCGACGGGGGACAGAATTCGACACATCATTCACCACTAGCCTTACCCAGCCATTGTTGTATTTTTGAACCAGTGTTGGCTACCTAGTCCTCCTCCACCGCCGCTTCCACCTACACCGCCACATCCACCGTCACCTCAACCTCCTACTCCATTTGAATTTCGTCCTCCAAGGTCAAGATTATAATTTTTTCATTTTTTTTAATTTCCAAGTATTTTATTTTCCCACTATCGTATCCATTAAATTGAATAATTTTTTTCAGAAAGTGCGTATTCTGGGGTATTCCCACCATATGTGCGGCATCGTGCCATTGAGTTTCTGAGGTTCTTAATGACTTCCTGTACCTCTTCTGCTGAGAAGGGGGCCTCCAGCATTTTATTTTTATTCTTTATTTTTTTATGTTATTTTAAGTTATTTCCCTATCCACATTTGTTTGCAGATCACTTGCCATGCAGGTGTTCCAACCCGAAAAAATGACCAGAGCTAGAGCTGCCACAATCCAGGCCAGAAGGCCAGGGACTCGACCCTTTAGCGCCAACCCAGTGGTTCTCCATCCCCATCAGAAGGCTTCCCTTTTGGCTACGAACCGCTCCAGGTCACCTTTACGCCAGCAGGCTTTTGCATAGCAACCGCCACTCCTGCTCCACCTCGCCGTAGAACAGGGACGTAAGCAAGCGCCACCTCCTGGCAACTGATAAGAACAGATACTACACTTGTTCTTAGCCAAAAGGCCAAGAAGCACTAGTGAAACACCTTCCTCAGGTGAGAGTAGGCGACAGAGCCTGCAGCGGTATTTTGACGCGCCTAATGAGGCTGTACGAATGTTGAGGCCAGGACAAGTACAGGCGATAGTAGATTGGGTTGCTGACAGTGCCTCCGGTTCCTTCACATTGTCTCCCACCCAGTCTCCTGATGAAAGTTAATAATTTTTTCCAGAAAGTGCGTATTCTGGGGTATTCCCACCATATGTGCGGCATCGTGCCGTTGAGTTTCTGAGGTTCTTAATGACTTCCTGTACCTCTTCTGCTGAGAAGGGGGCCTCCAGCATTTTATTTTTATTTTTTATTTTTTTATGTTATTTAACCACTTCATTACCGCCCATAGTCATATGACGCCCACAAGGTGGATTTACCATCCTGGGTGGGCGTCATATGACGTCCTCGCATTCCCGGCCGCCTGGGCGGCGCGCGCGCGCGCCCGCGGCATCGCTCAGGACACGGTGCGAGTGCCCGGCGGCCGCGATGTCCGCCGGGCACCCGCGATTGCCCGTTAAAACAACGGGACCGTGCGGGACCGTAGAGCTGTGTGTGTAAACACACAGCTCCACGTCCTGTCAGTGCAGAGGAGACCGATCATGTGATCCCAGTATGGAGGAACACATGATCGGTCTCCTCCCCTTGAGTCCCCTCCCCCCACAGTTAGAATCACTTCTATTAGGGAACATATTAACCCCTCCAGCGCCCCCTAGAGTTAACCCCTTCCCTGCCAGTCACATTTACACAGTAATCATTGCAATTTTATAGCAACGATCGCTGTGTAAATGTGAATGGTTCCAAAAATGTGTCAAAAGTGTCCGAAGTGTCCGCCGCAATGTCGCAGTCACGAAAAAAAAATCGCAGATCGCCGCCATTACTAGTAAAAAAAAAAAAAAAAAAAAATTCAATAAATCTATCCCCTATTTTGTAGACGCTATAACTTTTGCGCAAACCGATCAATATACGCCTATTGCGATTTTTTTTACCAAAAATATGTAGAAGAATACGTATCGGCCTAAACTGAGGAAAAAATTTTTTTTTTTAAAAAAAATGGGATATTTATTATAGCAAAAAGTAAAAAATATTGTGTTTTTTTTCAAAATTGTCGCTCTTCTTTTTTGTTTATAGCGCAAAAAATAAAAACCGCAGAGGTGATCAAATACCACCAAAAGAAAGCTCTATTTGTGGGAAAAAAAGGACGTCAATTTTGTTTGGGTGTAACGTCGCACGACCGCGCAATTGTTAGTTAAAGCGACGCAGTGCCGAATCGCAAAAAGTGCTCTGGTAAGGAAGGGTGTTTAAAAGCCCTGTATTGAAGCGGTTAAAGTTATTTCCCTATCCACATTTGTTTGCAGATCACTTGCCATGCTCTTAACAACATTTTGTTGCCATTTGCAGCCCTCTAGCCCTTCCCATTACTTTTTTACAGCCATTTTAGTGTTCAAAAGTCCGGGTCCCATTGACTTCAATGGGGTTCGGAGTTCGGGGTCAAGTACGGGTCAAGTTCGGTCCCGAAACCGGACTTTTTTCCGAAGTTCGGCTGAACCTGCCGAACCCGAACATCCAGGTGTCCGCTCAACTCTAGTTATTTATTATTATTAGATCATTACATTCCATTCTTTTAAATACGGCATTCGTTATTTCAGATAATTCGTAACATTCTGATAAATTCGTATTCGTTACATTCACTAACACCCAAATTAGAAAGGAAATTCCAATACCTATAATTTAATAGTTATTATAAGTTAGTTATTTCAGGTTTTCAGATTTTCATTCTTATTTTCGGATTTTCAAATTTCCAAATTTTCAAATTTTTTTAATTTTCAAATTTTAGAATTTAGAAATTTCCAAAATTCATAATTTCAAATTTTCTGACCATCCGAATGTCCGAATTTCGAATTTTCCCAATTTAAAATTTTTTAACAAATTTTCCGAATTTTCCGAACTTTTCAGAATTTCTGAATTTTCAGAATTTCAGGAAATTTTTGAATTTTCGAATTCTCGGAAATTAGAATTTCCGGAAATTTGTTAAAAAACGAATTCGGAACTAAACTTATTGCACATGTCTAGAAGTGATTGTACTGGTGGTTAGAAGTGGCAGCAGTTGGATATGGCTTACTTATTCTCAATGTTGGTGGACTGTTGGGGCATAGGGCCCCTTTCACACGGGCAGATGGATCGGGTCCACCTGTCAGCTTTTTAGGTAGGCCCGATTGGACCAGCGATTGCCCTCTATGGGGCGGCGAATGTCAATGGACATGTGTTCGTTGAAACCCGCCAACATCCTATCCGCTAAAAAAAGACAGATGGGGATTCACCATCCGCCTGGAGGATCAGATGACAGTCAGATGGGAATGGACAGGTGGTCTGTTTCCATCCAACCACCCCATAAGGGAAAGTTGGCTATGTGTGCGGAGCGGACACGGACCTGTCATCCTCCTGCTATTCCTATTACAAGGATGTAAATGTCCCTTGTAATAGGAATAGTGTGTGACAGGTCCTCTTTATGGAGAGATGGGAGGTCAATAAGACCCCACATCTCACCTCCAGGCTGGAAAGCCTGAGATCAAAATAACAGGACGATCTCAGCTTTCCAGCCGAGTATATGGCAGTATTTGCAACTGCCAGGCCGGTCATAAAATCCCGCCCAGACCTCCGAGAGTCATAGAGATGACTGGGGACCATCTATTATTTTCAACTTCCGCCGCCGGTGGATTCCTTCCGCGGTTCACCGAATGCATAGAATGCATTGAGGTGTAAAACTGGTAGGGTTTACAACCCCTTTAATGGGGATGATAAAATCACCAGGAATGATAGTGGGTAGGGATGAGCCGAACACCCCCCCCCCCCGGTTCGGTTCGCACCAGAACCTCTGAATGTTAGAACCCCATTAAAATCTATGGGACTCGAACGTTCAAAATCAAAAGTGCTAATTTTAAAGGCTAATATGCAAGATATTGTCCTAAAAAGGGTTTGGGGACCCGACACCTGCCCCAGGGGACATGGATCAATGCAAATATTTTTTTTTAAAACTGCCATTTTTTCGGGAGCACTGATTTTAATGACGATTAAAGTGAAAAAAAAAAGTGAAATATTCCTTTAAATATCGTGCCTGGGGGGTGTCTATAGTATGCCTGTGAAGTGGCATACTGTCTCTGAAAAATTGGGCCTTAGCCACTGGTGGCGGCACCCAGAACCAAAAATGTTCTTCCAAGCTATCAGCAGGATCATTGAGGAAGAGCATAGTTAGTCAACATAACAGGACAGTCACTCAGCATCAGCATTGGCAGTCTTGAAGGGATGTAACATTTAAAAAAAATTATTTGGTTACATCAGCTTCAGGTGCTTGGTAGCTGGTGGTGATCCAAGACTGATTCATCTTTATGAAGGTCAGTCGATCAACCGAGTCGGTGGACAGGCGCACCCTGTGATCGGTTAGAAAGCCTCCAGTAGCACCGAATGTACGTTCCAAAAGAACGCTGGATGCAGGACAGGCCAGTAGCTCAATTGCATACTGTGTAAGCTCTGGCCAGTGATCCATCCTCAAGACCCAGTAAGCCAGATTTTCGGTGGGAAAGGTGTCCAAGTCTTACCTTGCCCCTAGGTATTCATGCACCATGTAAATCAGACGCTGGCGATGGTTGCTGGAACTGATCATACCTTGGGGCTGCGGACTAAAAAATTGTCTGAACGCATCGGTCAGACGGCCACCTTCTCCACCGCTCCTTCTGTTACTGACCGAAGCCTCAGCAACTCGTTGTCCAGGACCAGGAGTTTGTAACCTCCCAGTCTCTGGGAACATGTTGCACAGACCTTTCTGCAAGGCCTCCCGGAGATATCTCATCCTCTGCTCCCTAAAAGACTCCTGCTGCTGATGCTGAGTGCCAGGCTCCACCTCCATGCTGACACAATCCTCCTCCTCCTCCTCATCCTCTTCCTGTGTGATGTGTGGGACAGAAGGAACACTGTCTGGATAAGGGGGGCCTTGAGAGGCAAGGAAGTCCTCCTCTTCCTGCCTCTGTTCTGCCTCAAGTGCCCTGTCCATTATTCCACGCAGCGTATGCTCCAATAGGTGGACAAGAGGTACAGTGTCACTGATGCATGCACTGTCACTGCTCACCACCCTCGTGGCCTCCTCAAATGGTGACAGGACAGTGCATGCATCACTGATCATGCCCCACTGGCGTGGTGAAAAAAACCCAGCTCCCCTGACCCTGTCCTGGTGCCGTAGTCGCACAGGTACTCATTGATGGCCCTCTGCTGCGTGTGCAGCATGGCCAACATTGAGTTCCACCTGGTCGGCATGTCACATATAAAGCGGTTCTTGGGCAGGTTCAACTCCTTTTGCAGCTCAGCCAGCCGAGCACTGGCACACAGACTTTACTGGCCTGCCTCAGGACATCCGGTAAGCCTGGGAACCTGCCCAAAAACTGCTGCACCACCAGGTTAAGGACGTGAGCCACAGAGGGCACATTGGTCAGTTGCCCCTGTCGGGGTGCGGAGAGGAGGTTGGTGCCATTGTCGCAAACCACCATTCCTGGCTTAAGCTGGCGTTGTGTCAACCACCTCTCGGCCTGCCCCTGCAGAGCTGACAGAACCTCTGCCCCAGTGTGGCTCCTTTCCCCCAAACACACCAACGCAAGCACGGCATGGCATCTTTTTGCCTGTGTACTTGTGTAGCCCCTTGAACGCCTACTGAGCACCGCTGGTTCCGAGGACAAAGCACAGGAAGAGGCCATGGAGGAAGAAGAGGAGGGGTGGAGGAGAGAGGTGTGTCACAACCAGTAGTAGCATTTTGGAGGTGTGGTGGCGGAACAACCTCCAAAACTACTGCACCTTGTCCTGCATCCTTCCCAGCTGCCAAAAGAGTGACCCAATGGGCCGTGAAAGATAGGTAATGTCCCTGTCCATGCCTGCTGGACCATGAGTCAGCGGTAATATGCACCTTTCCGCTGACCACCCTGTCCAGCAAGGCATGGACATTGCCTTCCACATGCCGGTAGAGAGTCAGAATCGCCTTCCATGAGAAAAAGTGGCGTTTGGGAACCTGCCACTGAGGAACCGCACATTGCACAAACTCACGGAAGGGGCCCGAGTCTACCAACTGAAAAGGCAGCAGTTGAAGTGCTAGCAATTTAGCCAAGCTAGCATTCAACTGCTGGGCATGTGGATGGCTGGGAGTGAAATTCTTTCGACGGTCCAGCAGCTGAGGCAGGGAAATGGTACAATCGGACCTCGGTGTACTGCTCGCAGAGTGCCTGCAAGTACTTGGCTGTGACACACCTAATTCTACACCTTCATTCCTCTCAGTGCAGCTTTCAGAGAGGGCTGAAGGTATAGTGGGGTTGGAGATCCCAGCTGATGAGGAGCAAGGAGAGGTCCGCTTTGTTCTTTGGTGTGGGTCTTTAAGGTACGCTTGCCAACGAGCTGCATGGCAGGTCAACATATGTCTGGTCAAGCATGTGGTGCCCAAGCGGCTGATGTTTTGGCCATGCGAGATACGATTGAGACAAATATTGCAAATAGCAGCGGTGCGATCTGCTGGACTCGTCTCAAAAAAGGCCCACACCAAAGAACTTTTGGAATAATGCACAGGCGGAGCTCTGCGTTGTGATTCAGTCGGTGTGCTGCCCTTAAGCTGGCCCCCGGAGGGCATCCTGCCTCGTTGGAGATGTGCCTCCTCCTCCTCTCTCCTATCAGGCACCCACGTGGAGTCAGTGACCTCATCATCCCCTCCCTCTTCATCACTGGAGCAAACCTGGCAGTATGCTGCAGCTGGTGGAACATGACTGCCAGATTGCTGTCTTTGAGCATCCCCTCTCTCTGCGCTCACGCTACTGCCTTCCTCTAGCTGGGTATCATCATCAGAGCCTTCAAAACGCTGGGCATCCTCCTGGAGCATGTACCCAACACTGTGGTCAAACAGTTCGGGGGACTATTCAGGAGGACATGGTGGGTCTAGGGAAGGAGTGACTGATGACATTGAGACGAGGGAAGAGGACGCGTTGGCAGCTGCTTTGCCAGTACCCTGAGCCTGGGTGAGAGAGGATGAGGAGGATGAGGAGGGCTTGGTCATCCACTCTACCAAGTCTTCGGCATTATGCGGCTCAACACGTCCAGCTGCCAAAACTAAGGACAAGTGTGTCCCATGGCCACGTGCTGATGACGATGCACCGCGTCCACGACCAGCACTGTTGCCTCTAGACACAGAGCCTGCTTGCCCTCTTTTATTGGCTTGTGACTGTCTGCCTCTCCTTGTTGGCCTTCCAGACATACTAATGGCCTGCAGGGAGATGGGAAACCCAGAAATAAGGGGTAGCTTCAGGTGTATACTGTGCAGGAGGCACCTACACCCACTGAAACTGCTGCAGATGCCTGTGTTGCACAACAGAACACCAGCAATAAGAGGTAGCTTCAGGTGTATACTGTGCAGGAGGCACCTACACCCACTGAAAGTGCTGCAGATGCCTGTGTTGCGCAACAGAACAACACCAACAATAAGGGGTAGCTTCAGGTGTATACTGTGCAGGAGGCACCTACACCCACTGTAACTGCTGCAGATGCCTGTGTTACACAACAGAACAGAACAACCCCCTGTCATCATATAAGGGTCCTGTGCCTCCAGTCATTATATAAGGGTTCTGTGCCCCCTGTCATCATATAAGTATCCTGTGCCCCCTGTCATCATATAAGGATCCTGTGCCCCCTGTCATCATATAAGGGTCCTGTGCTCCCTGTCATCATATAAGGATCCTGTGCCCCCTGTCATCATATAAGGGTCCTGTTTCCCCTGTCATCATATAAGGGGCCTGTGCTCCCTGTCATCATATAAGGATCCTGTGCCCCCTGTCATCATATAAGGATCCTGTGCCCCCTGTCATCATATAAGGATCCTGTGCCCCCTGTCATCATATAAGGATCCTGTGCCCCCTGTCATCATATAAGGGTCCTGTGCTCCCTGTCATCATATAAGGATCCTGTGCCCCCTGTCATCATATAAGGGTCCTGTGCCCCCTGTCATCATATAAGGGTCTTGTGCTCCCTGTCATCATATAAGGATCCTGTGCCCCCTGTCATCATATAAGGGTCCTGTGCCCCCTGTCATCATATGAGGATCCTGTGCCCTCCTGTCATCATATGAGGATCCTGTGCCCCCTGTCATCATATGAGGATCCTGTGCCCCCCTGTCATCATATGAGGGTCCTGTGCCCCCTGTCATCATATGAGGATCCTGTGCCCCTTGTCATCATATGAGGATCCTGTGCCCCCTGTCATCATATGAGGATCCTGTGCCCCCATGTCATCATATGAGGATCCTGTGCCCCCCTGTCATCATATGAGGATCCTGTGCCCCCCTGTCATCATATGAGGGTCCTGTGCCCCCTGTCATCATATGAGAATCCTGTCCCCCCATGTCATAATATGAGGATCCTGTGCCCTCCTGTCATCATATGAGGATCCTGTTCCCCCCTGTCATCATATGAGGGTCCTGTGCCCCCTGTCATCATATGAGGATCCTGTGCCCCCCGTCATCATACGAGGATCCTGTGCCCTCCTGTCATCATATGAGGATCCTGTGCCCTCCTGCCATCATATGAGGATCCTGTGCCCCCCTGTCATTATATGTGTGTCCTGTGCCCTCCTGCCATCATATGAGGATCCTGTGCCCCCCTGTCATCATATGAGGGTCCTGTGCCCCACGTCATCATATGAGGATCCTGTGCCCTCCTGTCATCATATGAGGATCCTGTGCCCTCCTGCCATCATATGAGGATCCTGTGCCCCCTGTCATTATATGAGGGTCCTGTGCCCCCCTGTCATCATATGAGGATCCTGTGCCCCCCTGTCATCATATGAGGATCCTGTGCCCCCTGTCATCATATGAGGATCCTGTGCCCCCCTGTCATCATATGAGGATCCTGTGCCCCCCTGTCATCATATGCGGGTCCTGTGCCCCCTGTCATCATATGAGGGTCCTGTGCCCCCCTGTCATCATATGAGGATCCTGTGCCCCCCTGTCATCATATGCGGTTCCTGTGCCCCCCTGTCATCATATGAGGATCCTGTGCCCCCCTGTCATCATATGAGGATCCTGTGCCCCCCTGTCATCATATGAGGATCCTGTGCCCCCCTGTCATCATATGCGGGTCCTGTGCCCCCCTGTCATCATATGAGGGTCCTGTGCCCCCTGTCATCATATGAGGATCCGGTGCCCCCCGTCATTATACGAGGATCCTGTGCCCTCCTGTCATCATATGAGGATCCTGTGCCCTCCTGTCATCATATGAGGATCCTGTGCCCCCCTGTCATCATATGCGGGTCCTGTGCCCCCCTGTCATCATATGAGGGTCCTGTGCCCCCTGTCATCATATGAGGATCCTGTGCCCCCCTGTCATCATATGAGGATCCTGTGCCCCCCTGTCATCATATGAGGGTCCTGTGCCCCCTGTCATCATGAGGGTCCTGTGCCCCACTGTCATCATATGAGGATCCTGTGCCCCCCTGTCATCATATGAGGATCCTGTGCCCCCCTGTCATCATATGAGGATCCTGTGCCCCCCTGTCATCATATGAGGATCCTGTGCCCCCCTGTCATCATATGCGGGTCCTGTGCCCCCTGTCATCATATGAGGATCCGGTGCCCCCCTGTCATCATATGAGGATCCTGTGCCCCGCTGTCATCATATGAGGATCCTGTGCCCCGCTGTCATCATATGCGGGTCCTGTGCCCCCCTGTCATCATATGAGGATCCTGTGCCCCCCTGTCATCATATGAGGATCCGGTGCCCCCCCCTGTCATCATATGAGGATCCTGTGCCCCCCTGTCATCATATGAGGTTCCTGTGCCCCCCTGTCATAATATGAGGATCCGGTGCCCCCCTGTCATCATATGAGGATCCTGTGCCCCCCTGTCATCATATGAGGATCCTGTGCCCCCCTGTCATCATATGAGGGTCCTGTGCCCCCCTGTCATCATATGAGGATCCTGTGCCCCCCTGTCATCATATGCGGGTCCTGTGCCCCCCTGTCATCATATGAGGGTCCTGTGCCCCCTGTCATCATATGAGGATCCGGTGCCCCCCTGTCATCATATGAGGATCCTGTGCCCCCCTGTCATCATATGGGGGTCCTGTGCCCCCTGTCATCATTTGAGGGTCCTGTGCCCCCTGTCATCATATGAGGATCCTGTGCCCCCCTGTCATCATATGCGGGTCCTGTGCCCCCTGTCATCATATGAGGATCTGGTGCCCCCCTGTCATCATATGAGGATCCTGTGCCCCCCTGTCATCATATGCGGGTCCTCTGCCCCCCTGTCATCATATGAGGATCCTGTGCCCCCCTGTCATCATATGCGGGTCCTGTGCCCCCCTGTCATCATATGAGGGTCCTGTGCCCCCTGTCATCATATGAGGATCCGGTGCCCCCCTGTCATCATATGAGGATCCTGTGCCCCCCTGTCATCATATGCGGGTCCTGTGCCCCCCTGTCATCATATGCGGGTCCTGTGCCCCCTGTCATCATATGAGGGTCCTGTGCCCCCCTGTCATCATATGAGGATCCTGTGCCCCCCTGTCATCATATGCGGGTCCTGTGCCCCCCTGTCATCATATGAGGATCCGGTGCCCCCCTGTCATCATATGAGGATCCTGTGCCCCCCTGTCATCATATGCGGGTCCTGTGCCCCCCTGTCATCATATGAGGATCCTGTGCCCCCCTGTCATCATATGCGGTTCCTGTGCCCCCCTGTCATCATATGAGGGTCCTGTGCCCCCCTGTCATCATATGAGGGTCCTGTGCCCCCCTGTCATCATATGAGGATCCGGTGCCCCCCTGTCATCATATGAGGATCCTGTGCCCCCCCTGTCATCATATGCGGATCCTGTGCCCCCCTGTCATCATATGCGGATCCTGTGCCCCCTGTCATCATATGAGGATCCTGTGCCCCCCTGTCATCATATGCGGGTCCTGTGCCCCCCTGTCATCATATGAGGGTCCTGTGCCCCCTGTCATCATATGAGGATCCTGTGCCCCCCTGTCATCATATGAGGATCCTGTGCCCCCCTGTCATCATATGCGGGTCCTGTGCCCCCCTGTCATCATATGAGGGTCCTGTGCCCCCTGTCATCATATGAGGGTCCGGTGCCCCCCTGTCATCATATGAGGATCCTGTGCCCCCCTGTCATCATATGCGGGTCCTGTGCCCCCCTGTCATCATATGAGGATCCTGTGCCCCCCTGTCATCATATGAGGATCCTGTGCCCCCCTGTCATCATATGCGGGTCCTGTGCCCCCCTGTCATCATATGAGGATCCGGTGCCCCCCTGTCATCATATGAGGATCCTGTGCCCCCCTGTCATCATATGAGGATCCTGTGCCCCCCTGTCATCATATGCGGGTCCTGTGCCCCCCTGTCATCATATGAGGGTCCTGTGCCCCCTGTCATCATATGAGGATCCGGTGCCCCCCTGTCATCATATGAGGATCCTGTGCCCCCCGTCATTATATGCGGGTCCTGTGCCCCCCTGTCATCATATGAGGATCCTGTGCCCCCCTGTCATCATATGAGGATCCTGTGCCCCCCTGTCATCATATGAGGATCCTGTGCCCCCCTGTCATCATATGCGGGTCCTGTGCCCCCCTGTCATCATATGAGGATCCTGTGCCCCCCTGTCATCATATGCGGGTCCTGTGCCCCCCTGTCATCATATGAGGGTCCTGTGCCCCCCTGTCATCATATGAGGATCCGGTGCCCCCCTGTCATCATATGAGGATCCTGTGCCCCCCTGTCATCATATGCGGGTCCTGTGCCCCCTGTCATCATATGAGGGTACTGTGCCCCCTGTCATCATATGAGGATCCGGTGCCCCCCTGTCATCATATGCGGGTCCTGTGCCCCCCTGTCATCATATGAGGATCCTGTGCCCCCCTGTCATCATATGAGGATCCTGTGCCCCCCTGTCATCATATGCGGGTCCTCTGCCCCCCTGTCATCATATGAGGATCCTGTGCCCCCCTGTCATCATATGCGGGTCCTGTGCCCCCCTGTCATCATATGAGGGTCCTGTGCCCCCTGTCATCATATGAGGATCCGGTGCCCCCCTGTCATCATATGAGGATCCTGTGCCCCCCTGTCATCATATGCGGGTCCTGTGCCCCCCTGTCATCATATGCGGGTCCTGTGCCCCCTGTCATCATATGAGGGTCCTGTGCCCCCCTGTCATCATATGAGGATCCTGTGCCCCCCTGTCATCATATGCGGGTCCTGTGCCCCCTGTCATCATATGAGGGTCCTGTGCCCCCTGTCATCATATGAGGATCCGGTGCCCCCCTGTCATCATATGAGGATCCTGTGCCCCCCTGTCATCATATGCAGGTCCTGTGCCCCCCTGTCATCATATGAGGATCCAGTGCCCCCCTGTCATCATATGAGGATCCTGTGCCCCCCTGTCATCATATGCGGGTCCTGTGCCCCCCTGTCATCATATGAGGATCCTGTGCCCCCCTGTCATCATATGAGGGTCCTGTGCCCCCCTGTCATCATATGCGGGTCCTGTGCCCCCCTGTCATCATATGAGGGTCCTGTGCCCCCTGTCATCATATGAGGATCCGGTGCCCCCTGTCATCATATGAGGATCCTGTGCCCCCCTGTCATCATATGCGGGTCCTGTGCCCCCCTGTCATCATATGCGGGTCCTGTGCCCCCTGTCATCATATGAGGATCCTGTGCCCCCCTGTCATCATATGAGGATCCTGTGCCCCCCTGTCATCATATGCGGGTCCTGTGCCCCCCTGTCATCATATGAGGATCCTGTGCCCCCCTGTCATCATATGAGGATCCTGTGCCCCCCTGTCATCATATGCGGGTCCTGTGCCCCCCTGTCATCATATGAGGATCCTGTGCCCCCCTGTCATCATATGAGGATCCTGTGCCCCCCTGTCATCATATGCGGGTCCTGTGCCCCCCTGTCATCATATGAGGATCCGGTGCCCCCCTGTCATCATATGAGGATCCTGTGCCCCTTGTCATCATATGAGGATCCGGTGCCCCCCTGTCATCATATGAGGATCCTGTGCCCCCCGTCATCATATGAGGATCCTGTGCCCCCATGTCATCATATGCGGATCCGGTGCCCCCGTCATCATATGAGGATCCTGTGCCCCCTTGTCATCATATGCGGGTCCTGTGCCCCCCTGTCATCATATGAGGATCCTGTGCCCCTTGTCATCATATGCGGGTCCTGTGCCCCCCCTGTCATTATAATATGAATACTGTCCCTCAGCCTGGCATCCTATGAATATTCTGTCCCTTAGACATGTCACAGTGATATGATGATCCCTCCATACGGTGTCATCCTGATCCTCATTCTATCACATGATTCTGATGACATCTCCCTCCTCCTGTCAGCTGTCATATGACCAGTGAGGAGGATTGTACCACAGACAGAGGGGGGGAGAGAAACTTCTGGTGATCTGAATTGCTGACACATCTCTGTACTCAGACTGCTGACTATACCCCCGTCCCCCGTCCCGGTACAGATGGTACATCCCGGTGTTATATAGGCGGTGACAGGCAGAGATCGGGTGACACCAAACCAGCAAGATGCCACTGAAGTGCGGAGGAATCGGGGACAGCAAACCGGCCGATGCCACCGTGCAGGAGCTGTGCGACCAGGTGAGGGGGCGGGGCCATGTGACCGGGAGAGGATACAATGTATCGGCGGGGAGAGGTGGCGGAGGATACAATGTATCGGCGGGGAGAGGTGGCGGAGGATGCGATGTATCGGTGGGGAGAGGTGGCGGAGGATGCGATGTATCGGCGGGGAGAGGTGGCGGAGGATGCGATGTATCGGCGGGGAGAGGTGGCAGAGGATGCGATGTATCGGCGGGGAGAGGTGGCGGAGGATGCGATGTATCGGCGGGGAGAGGTGGCGGAGGATGCGATGTATCGGCGGGGAGAGGTGGCGGAGGATGCGATGTATCGGTGGGGAGAGGTGACGGAGGATGCGATGTATCGGCGGGGAGAGGTGGCGGAGGATGCGATGTATCGGTGGGGAGAGGTGACGGAGGATACAATGTATCGGTGGGGAGAGGTGACGGAGGATACAATGTATCGGTGTGCGGGGAGAGGTGGCGGAGGATGCGATGTATCGGCGGGGAGAGGTGGCGGAGGATACAATGTATCGGTGGGGAGAGGTGGCGGAGGATACGATGTATCGGTGGGGAGAGGTGACGGAGGATACAATGTATCGGTGTGCGGGGAGAGGTGGCGGAGGATACAATGTATCGGCGGGGAGAGGTGGCGGAGGATACAATGTATCGGTGGGGAGAGGTGGCGGAGGATACGATGTATCGGTGGGGAGAGGTGACGGAGGATACAATGTATCGGTGGGGAGAGGTGACGGAGGATACAATGTATCGGTGTGCGGGGAGAGGTGGCGGAGGATGCGATGTATCGGCGGGGAGAGGTGGCGGAGGATACAATGTATCGGCGGGGAGAGGTGGCGGAGGATGCGATGTATCGGTGGGGAGAGGTGGCGGAGGATACAATGTATCGGTGGGGAGAGGTGGCGGAGGATACAATGTATCGGCGGGGAGAGGTGGCGGAGGATGCGATGTATCGGCGGGGAGAGGTGGCGGAGGATGCGATGTATCGGCGGGGAGAGGTGGCGGAGGATACAATGTATCGGTGTACACTCCAATGAAAGAAGAATGTGCTGGATGATAATTGCTTGTCACCTATAGCAACCAATCAGAAGCCAGACTGGAAATAATTTGGAAACTGTTGCTATGGGCAACAAGTGTTTTCCCTTTAAATAAATTCTGTCTAGTTTTTATTGTGCTCAGCCAGGTACAGAGTGATGTATGACAGCAAAAAGGTAGGAGGGGTTATTGTCTTTAGGAACGTGTGGGGTGCTCTGTAGTAGAGGTGGTAGTGGGGGTGCTCTGTGGTAGAGGTGGTAGTGGGGGTGCTCTGTGGTAGTGGGGGTGCTCTGTGGTAGTGGGGGTGGTGGTGGGGGTGCTCTGTGGTAGAGGTGGGGGTGCTCTGTGGTAGAGGTGGGGGTGCTCTGTGGTAGAGGTGGTAGTGGGGGTGCTCTGTGGTAGAGGTGGGGGTGCTCTGTGGTAGAGGTGGTAGTGGGGGGTGCTCTGTGGTAGTGGTGGGGGTGCTCTGTGGTAGTGGTGGGGGTGCTCTGTGGTAGTGGTGGGGGTGCTCTGTGGTAGTGGTGGGGGTGCTCTGTGGTAGTGGTGGGGGTGCTCTGTGGTAGTGGTGGGGGTGCTCTGTGGTAGTGGTGGGGGTGCTCTGTGGTAGTGGTGGGGGTGCTCTGTGGTGGTGGTGGGGGGTGCTCTGTGGTAGTGGGGGGGGTGCTCTGTGGTAGTGGGGGGGGTGCTCTGTGGTAGTGGGGGGGGTGGTGGTAGTGGGGGGGGGTGCTCTGTGGTAGTGGGGGTGGCGGGGTGCTCTGTGGTAGTGGGGGTGGCGGGGTGCTCTGTGGTAGAGGTAACGATTTGGTGGTGGAGAAAGTAGTGTTGGTGGTGGTGGGGGGAGGTGTGTGGTGGCGTGGGTGGTGGTGGTGGTGGGGGTGCTCTGTGGAGGAGGTGGTAGTGGGGGTGCTCCTGTGGAGGAGGTGGTAGTGGGGGTGCTCTGTGGAGGAGGTGGTGGCGGGGTGCTCAGTGGTGGCGGGGGGGTGCTCAGTGGTAGAGGTAACGTTTTGGTGGTGGAGAAAGTAGTGTTGGGGTGCTCAGTGGAGAAAGTAGTGTTGGGGTGCTCAGTGGTGGCGGGGTGCTCGGTGGAGGAGGTGGTGGCGGGGTGCTCAGTGGTAGAGGTAACGATTTGGTGGTGGGGAAAGTAGTGTTGGGGTGCTCAGTGGTGGCGGGGTGCTCTGTGGTAGAGGTGGTGGCGGGGTGCTCAGTGGTAGAGGTAACGATTTGGTGGTGGGGAAAGTAGTGTTGGGGTGCTCAGTGGAGAAAGTAGTGTTGGGGTGCTCAGTGGAGGAGGTGGTGGGGGGGTGCTCGGTGGAGGAGGTGGTGGCGGGGTGCTCAGTGGTAGAGGTAACGATTTGGTGGTGGAGAAAGTAGTGTTGGGGTGCTCAGTGGAGAAAGTAGTGTTGGGGTGCTCAGTGGAGGAGGTGGTGGCGGGGTGCTCTGTGGAGGAGGTGGTAGTGGGGGTGCTCTGTGGTAGTGGGGGTGCTCTGTGGAGGAGGTGGTAGTGGGGGTGCTCTGTGGAGGAGGTGGTAGTGGGGGTGCTCTGTGGAGGAGGTGGTGGCGGGGGTGCTCTGTGGAGGAGGTGGTGGGGGGGTGCTCGGTGGAGGAGGTGGTGGCGGGGTGCTCGGTGGTGGCGGGGTGCTCGGTGGTGGCGGGGTGCTCGGTGGTGGCGGGGTGCTCGGTGGTGGCGGGGTGCTCGGTGGTGGCGGGGTGCTCGGTGGTGGCGGGGTGCTTGGTGGCGGGGTGCTCGGTGGTGGAGGTAACGATTTGGTGGTGGAGAAAGTAGTGTTGGGGTGCTCAGAGGTGGAGTTGATAATGGTTGGGTACTCCTGTGGTGGAGAATGGTGTGGTGCTTGGTGGAGGAAGTAGTGTTGGGGTGCTCTGTGGTGGGCAAGGGAGGTAGCAGTTGGGTGCTCTGTGGAGGAGGTGGTGGCGGGGTGCTCTGTGGTAGAGGTAACGATTTGGTGGTGGGGAAAGTAGTGTTGGGGTGCTCAGTGGAGAAAGTAGTGTTGGGGTGCTCTGTGGAGGAGGTGGTGGCGGGGTGCTCGGTGGAGGAGGTAACGATTTGGTGGTGGAGAAAGTAGTGTTGGGGTGCTCAGTGGAGAAAGTAGTGTTGGGGTGCTCAGTGGAGGAGGTGGTGGCGGGGTGCTCGGTGGAGGAGGTGGTGTGGGGTGCTCTGTGGTAGTGGGGGTGCTCTGTGGAGGAGGTGGTAGTGGGGGTGCTCTGTGGAGGAGGTGGTAGTGGGGGTGCTCTGTGGTGGGGGGTGGTGGCGGGGTGCTCGGTGGAGGTGGTGGTGGCGGGGTGCTCGGTGGTGGCGGGGTGCTTGGTGGAGGAGGTGGTGGCGGGGTGCTCGGTGGAGGAGGTAACGATTTGGTGGTGGAGAAAGTAGTGTTGGGGTGCTCAGAGGTGGAGTTGATAATGGTTGGGTACTCCTGTGGTGGAGAATGGTGTGGTGCTTGGTGGAGGAAGTAGTGTTGGGGTGCTCTGTGGTGGGCAAGGGAGGTAGCAGTTGGGTGCTCTGTGGAGGAGGTGGTGGCGGGGTGCTCAGTGGTAGCGGTAACGATTTGGTGGTGGAGAAAGTAGTGTTGGGGTGCTCGGTGGAGGAGGTGGTGGCGGGGTGCTCGGTGGAGGAGGTGGTGGCGGGGTGCTCTGTGGTAGCGGTAACGATTTGGTGGTGGAGAAAGTAGTGTTGGGGTGCTCAGTGGTGGAGTTGATAATGGTTGGGTACTCCTGTGATGGAGAATGGTGTAGTGGTGGGCAAGGGAGGTAGCAGTTGGGTGCTCGGTGGAGGAGGTGGTAGTGGGGTGCTCGGTGGTGGCGAAGGGGGTAGTGTCAGTTTTGCTGTGTATAAATCTGATTATTATGGACTTTCCTCCTCCTCCTCCTCTTCGGGCTGCACGCAGTCAGAGTTGGAATTAGAATTCTGCAGCCTGCAGTCATCTGAGCAGGTGACTCATCATAATGTGATTTGGGAGCGGCTCCCACATCATGTGACCTCGTCATGTGCCACCAAACACCTGGCATCGTCTGCGGTGAGCGACCAGCCGCAGCGCCCCGTGTTCAAGTTCCCTTTTCACCCTCCGGATCCTCTATGATTATCTCTTCTCATAAGAGACGTGCATTAGGCAGAACTCCGCCCATAACTACATAGAGCTCACACTGCTTGGATTGTTTTCATACATTTTCTCCTATCAGTTCTGACATTTAAATCGGAAGTAATTGGGATCTTTATTCAAATCACATTTTAGTGTCATTGATTCTCATTTCTGTACTCCGTGTAATGGAGACATTTGCTGAATGCGGTTGATCTGTCCGGATCTCAATTTTCTCATTTACAGCATTTACAAAATCTATTTTCTGGGCACCCGCTGAGCGCCCCAACACTACTTCCCCCCACCCCCATCAAAACTAAAGAATGATTAAAAAATAAATGAATAAAAAGATTCCTTTTCTTATAATGTAAGTTGTGTTGGGTGGGGAAGTAGAATGTTCTTCGGGTTGTATAGTGTGATCGGGGCTCTCGGGGGGTCCGGTTGTCTCCAATTGGCACCAATGTGTACTATTATCCCAGCCCCCTCCATAGGGTCACACATTGAAGGGGCAGTCGGCCTCATCTTCCCTTTCTGGCCACCTGAGCCAAAGAGGAGCACAGAGGGTCCATCTCCTGTGTGTTGCATTACAGCTGGAAGTATAAAAAAAAATGGAAGGGAACGCTGACAGGAGAGCAGGGTTGGAAGTCTGTCAGCTGATTTGCCCAGGGGATGGGTTTGAATGCCAAACTCTAAGCATTTCTCACCAGGATTGAGTGGTGCTGGCCATCATTCAAGCTGGAAGACTGAGGACCTCTTGTGACGAAGAAGCGGTACTGCAGGGGCAGCTCTGGATTGGCGAGTATTGTAGCTTGATGTGTTTTTTTTTTTTTCTTTTTCCTCCAATAAGACATTAAAAACAAGCCTAAAATTGGATTTTAATCTTGCTGGATGACTAACGGCTTGTATAAAGCCTCAGCCAGCACTTCCATTGAGATCTGAGTGTTCTCAAATCAGGAGATGAAGGTTTACTATAAGCTTTGCAATATAATGGCTTCTCATACTTTGGTATTACTGTTTAAATAAATGATACCTGTCACTACAGGAGTGTCATTATCCCCAGAGTAACATTTTTGTGATTTTTTTTCTCCTCCCAGGTGAAGGCGGAGGTGGAACAGAAAAATGGACGAACGTTTGGCACATTCGTTGCCGTCTCATACAAAACCCAAACGGTCAATGGAACAAACTATTTTGTTAAGGTAAGTGCGGTCTGTGCAGCAGCTGACCACGGAGGCCACATGCATGGAGGTATCACCCATCGTGGTGCAGATTGAAGTGCTGTATAGCTAAAATGTCACATGGCAAACCGTCAGATCTTTTTATTTCTCCATGTTGTCCCATTGGAGAGATTTCTTCCCTGCCTGTCCTGTAGGTGTAGCACCCTGTTGGTATATAATAGGCTGCTAGTAGTTCAATTTAATTTAGCTCCTCTGTAAACCATGGAGCTGGGCTTGATTACTCAGGGCTGCTGCTTTGTTAACTCCTCCTGTCTTCAAGAGACTTCTATATCAAGGGTAGCCTGTCCGTTAAGGGCACAAGGAGCTGCCCCTTGCAGGATGCTGAATGCATGAATTACAATGGCGGGGGTTGTTTTATTTATTTTTTTTAATCACCTGATTAGAGCCAGAGGCTCAAATAGGCTTTGAAATAGGGAGGGCTCGGGGCACGGAGAATGCAAACTGAGCCCACCCAGGTGTTGCTACAGCAAATTTAATCACTATTTTAACACTGATCCTCCTCCCGGCCAATCAGGAAGCAGGTTTTGAGACCCGTCACCAGATTGGCTGAAAGGACAGGCGATCCTATTAGATGCCTAGGAGGAGGGGGAAGAGCCACACACTGGAAGCCGCCGTGATGGAGAGGAGACGGAGCCGCTGCATGCTACCTGCCTAGATGGGGTAGGTGCCAGACTGAAAGACAGCGGGGAGGGGGTTGGGGTGGAGGTGCCGCCAGCCACTCAAGGGGGGGGGGGGCAAAAAACAGCTGCCACTGATCCGAGGTCTCCAAACTTTCTAAAAAAAGGGCCAGTTTACGGTCCTTCAGATTTTAGGGGGGCTGGACTTGGCCTTGAATGTAGAAAAGGTCCTGATATCAGTGGGAGTAAGCTATGCCCCATCTTTGGTGTCATTGGGAGGAATTGAGCCCCCATCGTTAATGTTGGTGGATGAAAATGGTGCCCAAGAGCCAGATAAAAGTAAGCAAAGGGCCGCAGTTTGGAGACCACTGTTCTAGAACATAGTGGGAGGTGTGCCCAGAAGGTGGGGGGGGGAGCTCATAAGTAGTCTGAGCAGCAAGAGGCAGTGTTCCTGGGTCCAGTCCTGCAGGAGGAGAAACCTGTGCAAGGGCTCTGCCCCCTGGGGAAGGCGTCTGGGAGGAAGCCAGCCTGAAGATACACACCGGGGTCCCAGCTAGGCTTAGCTGAGGGGGCCTATTTACAAGTCCTATTCGAAGGGTCCAGTTGGGTCAGGAGACTGCTCACGGGAGAGGGCTGGTAGGAATCTGTGGGAGGGAGCCCAAGTTGTCCAGCGGTGGTGAGTCTTCATCTCCCTCACTAGGAAGATCCTGGTGGATATCAGGAGGCAACTGATCTGTGTCTGGGTGAATACAAGACCCAAATTCTGCAGAGTGAGGGTGTGGTGCTTTGAGGCTGCGGTTCAGGAAGCCGAGAGGGAATGCGGCTCGCCCGCATTGCATTCCAGTGTGAACAGGCCCTCAATGGGGGTGGGTGTGTGTCTGAACAAATATGCACCAAAAATTCATCAAGCAAGATTTTTACACTTCAACAGAAACTCAACGGACCAGTGTGAGGACGTGCATAGAATTTAAAGGGGAAACTTTTTTTAATTTTTTTTCTTGAGCTTTTCTTGTGCTTTTTTTTAATGCAAAAGTGCTTCCAAAACTGCTCAGTGTGAAAGCAGCCTATCGGCCGAAAAGGTGCCGACAGTGACTGAAAAATTAATTCATAGTCACTTAACCACTTCATCCCCAGAAGGATTTACCCCCTTCCTGACCAGAGCGTTTTTTGCGATTCGGCACTGCGTCACTTTAACTGACAATTGCGCAGTTGTGCGACGTGACTCCTAAACAAAACTGACGTCCTTTATTTCCCACAAATAGAACTTTCTTTTGGTGGTATTTGATCACCTCTGTGGTTATTTTTTGCGCTATAAACAAAGAGCAACAATTTTGAAGAAAACGCAATATTTTTAACTTTTTGCTATAATAAATATCCCCCAAAAATATATAAACATTTTTTTTTTTCTCCGTTTAGGCCGATACGTATTCTTTTAAATTTTTTTGGTTAAAAAAATGCAATAAGCGGTTTGCGCAAAAGTTATAGAGTCTACAAAATGGGGGATAGTTTTATGTCATTTTAATTAATAATTTTTGTTTCACTAGTAATGGTGGGGATCAGCGATTTTTATATTTTTTTCATCATGATGACATTATGGCCGACACATTGGACAGTTTTTGACACCTTTTTGGGACCATTCACATTAATACAGCGATCAGTGCTATAAAATTGCATTGATTACTGTAAAAATGTCACTGGCTGTGAAGGGGCTAACCACTAGGGGAGGGGTTAAGTGTATCCTAGGGGCATGTTTCTAACTGGGGGCGTGGCTGTGTGTGACACCACACTGATCGCTGCTTCTGATGACAGAGCAGGCTGTTTACATCGGCATCTCCCCATTCTTCAGCTCCGTGACACGATCGCGAGTATCCCCATGTCGATCGAGTCGCGGGACCCGCAGGCACAGTCAGGGAGCTTGCGGCGGGCATGGCAGGAAATTCAAAGTAATGTACGGGTACGTTACTTTGCCCAGCCGTGCCATTCTGCCGACGTATATTGACAAGTGGTTAAATTCATGTGATTAGAGTTCCACCCAAAGGTGGAACTTCCGCTTGTTCGGCACCCCCCTCCCTCCGTCGCCAATTAGAAAGCGCAGCGGTCTTCGTGCATGCTCAGTAGGGAACTGGCTGAAGTCGAAAGGCTTCATTGCTGAGTTCCACTTGCAGGCAATGGTGGCTGCACCCTAAAGTTGTCGGCTGCGGTGCAGACATTGCGGGCTCCCTGGACAGGTAAGTGTCCTTTTATATTAATTCAGCAGCTGCAGTATTTGTAGCTGCTGACTTTTAATTTTTCTAGGTGTGGGTGGACCTCCGCTTTAATTATGAAGTTGAATATAATATACATTGGACAGTTAAAATTTTTTATATAAGAATTACTGTCCATTTTGGTTTTGGTCCAGATATTTAATTTCATCACTAGTAATAAAAGTAAAGTTTAAAAATAATAATAAAAAAATGTAAAAAAATTATTAACTGTCCAATTTATAATTGTATTGTATTCAACTTTATAATTAAAGCGAAGGTCCACCCACACCTAGAAAAATTTAAAGCAGCTACAAATACTGTAGCTGCTGACTTTTAATGTAAAGGACACTTCCCCGTCCAGGGAGCCAGTAGGGGTGCAACGGATCGTCGCCGATCCGTGATCCGAGCGGGTCACCCCGTTCGGATCGGCACACCCCGCGGCATCGGCCTTAGGAAAGGCCTAGCTCCGGAGCGGTGGCGGCCATCTTGGTACACCCGGCGGCCTTAGGAAAGGCCGCGGCTTCGGCCTAGCTCCGGAGCGGCGGCCATCTTGGTACACCCGGCACTGTTTACAATGTGATTGCTCCGTCAAATGACGGAGCGATCACTTGTAAACAAACTGCATATACTCTGCATTACCCAGCCGATACTCTGCATTACCCAGCCGATACTCTGCATTACCCAGCCGATACTCTGCATTACCCAGCCGATACTCTGCATTACCCAGCCGATACTCTGCATTACCCAGCCGATACTCTGCATTACCCAGCCGATACCCTGCCAATACCCTGCCAATACCCTGCCAATACCCTGCCAATACCCTGCCAATACCCTGCCAATACCCTGCGATACCCTGCCAATACTCTGCGATACCCTGCCAATACTCTGCGATACTCAGACAATATTACAGTGGGGAAGATGACGTGGATATTACAGTGGGGACTATATGGTGGCTTAATTTTCACAGGTTTTTGCAAATTCAATTATTTGCTGATCCGAAAAATGATCCGATCCGTGACTCTGATCCGAGGATCGATCCGATCCGTGAGTTTTTTGATCCGTTGCACCCCTAGAAGCCAGTGATGTTGGCACCGCAGCCGAACTTCCGATCAACTGTCGGGTGCAGGCGCCATTGCCAGTAAGGGAACCCGGCAATGAAGCCTTTAGACTTCAGCCAGTTCCCTACTGAGCATGCCCGAAGCACGCTGCGCTTTCTAATTGGCAAAGGAGGGGGGTTCCACCTTTGGGTGGAAATCTAATCTCATGAATTTAAGTGAATATGAATTACATTTTTCAGCCACTGTCGGCACCTTTTCGGCCGATAGGCTGCCTTCACACTGAGCAGTTTTGGAAGCACTTTTGCGTTAAAAAAAAGCTGAAGAAAGTTTCCCTTTTTAAATTCTATGCATGTCCTCACATTGGTCTGTTGCGTTTCTGTTTTTAAGTGTAAAAAATCTTGCTTGATGCATTTTTGGTGCACACTTGTTCAGGAAAAAAAAATACCATATAGGCCGAGGCACCTAATTTTACCACAAAACTGGGAAAACTTATTGACTCGAGTATAAGCCTAGGGTGAGAAATGCGCAGCTACTGTAAGTGGAAAAGAGGGTCAACAATGCCCATTTGCAGCCTCACTGTGCCCATTTGCAGCCATAGGTCCCCGGAAAATTAAAACTTAGTAGTTAAGGGTTCCTAGATGGCCCCTAGCTGCAGCCAAAATTTGGGGTCTCTGGACCCAAAGGGTCCCGAAATGACATTGCTGCAGATGGACACAGTTGACCAATTTTTGGGGCCCCGTATCTTGGGGCCACTTGGTGCTAGGCACCCAGTGGAACTATCACTACAACCAGGGGTCAAGTCCTGGGGAAAAAAGTGTGGGAACTCCCACCCAAGATCCACTCCCCCACCAAAAAAAAATAAAAAATGATACGCTCATATACACGAACGCTTCAAAAGTGGTATTTTTCATCCAATTTTTGCATTGTGTGTATGAAGCTTAACTGTTATAACATAAAAAAAGAACAATCCTCAATAAACATAAATATGGTAATTCTCTGAATAATCAGCATTCATTCAATTGTGCTTCCATGCAAATGTGAACATTGCATTGGTGAATTTTATTTTGTATATAGAGTGTTTCTGTGGTGAGTTTACACTTTTCATTGAACAGAGTTTGGATAACACAGAGTTAAACGGAAAGGTCATAAATGAACTGCACATTATCTGGACAGAATTCTTGGGGAAATAGTGATGTGTTCCTGCTTAGATGTATGTTAGCTTGGGGGGCTGCAAACTCTGCAGGGCTCCAACACACACTCGCTGCTATTCCAACCCTTCACATAAACTTCCCTCCTGGCATTAAACTTCCAGGTATTGTGCTCAGCTTACCACCCCAAACGGATGTTCCTCCCTCAGCTCACCTCTCTCCCTGCATGTCCTGTGAGCAGAATAGCTGTTCTCCTCCTCTGGGTTCTATCATCATATGGCACTGAAGATAGAGGAGGGGGGATTCAGCGGGACACACAGAGCAAGTATGCAGGAGACTGGGGGATGAGGAGACAGAAAATCAGGAGGGGACGGCAGGGAGGAGCACATCACGAGAGGTCAGACTAAACACAATCTCTTAACAGCAGGGACCTGATCTACCCGTCAGCTAGCTGTGATTGACAGGTAGATCGAAGCAGAAGCTGTCATGGGGCCCCTACTGGCAATGCCTGAATGGTCAGTCATGCCAAAGATGGGGGCTTCCTAGCACCAAGTGGCCCTGAGATACGGGGTTCCCCAAAGTCTGTTCGGTGGCCTGACAAAAAGTCTGTTCGGAAAATGTCAAGCACTTTTCTGCAGCAGAGAATTACATTTTCCGAACTGACTTTGGGCCCCCGTATCTCAGGGCCACTTGGTGCTAGGAACCCCATCTTTGGATATGTTTTAATTGATGGATCCACTGGGGTTGCACTACTACTAATTTGGGGTTCCTAGCACTAAGTGGCCCAGAGATAGGAGTCGGGTAGGAAAATGTAATTCTCTGCTGCAGAAAAGTGCTTGACTCCAGTATAAGCCGAGGGGGGGCATTTTCAGCACAATAAAATGTGCTGAAGAACTCGGCTTATACTCGAGTATATACGGTACTTTGACTGCTTTCGTTTTTATGCACCTGGAATGTATTTAGCTGATTTTAAAAGATCAACTTGGCTTCTACATTTGATTTGACCCATGAGAAGCTCTTTAACCGGCACAATACTACTTCTAACTGCTATTGGACTGTACAAATAGTAAATGTATATCCCTGCCCCTCCCCCATGTGATCTGTCCAGTGATTCTTCTAAAGCGCTTTCTTTTTCTTCAGGTCCAGATCGATGGGGATGAGTACTGTCACCTTCGTATACACAAGGCGTTTCCGCACGCACAGGAAAAGGTCACCCTGTCCACCACCCAGCTGGGGAAGACCAAGGAAGAGGAGATCGCGTATATAAACTGAGCGGAGTGCGTCCTCGCCATCCACATGCAGTGCCTCCTCCATGCAGCCGCGCTTGTCACTAGTCTCATCTAATAGACTTTCCGCTTGTTTTCTATTAAACAAAAATCTCTTCTCAAATTCCATAACATAAGTCCGCTCCTATGAGTTCAGTTATCGCAGTGCATTCTGGGATACGAGGCTGCTCCACATAGAGAATATATTTTGTACTTTTGTTACTTACCTTTTTGTTTACATGCAGATTTATTAAACTTAGTGCATTTCTTTAATGTGTCTCTGACTGCTTCCAACCTACCCCACCCTGGTAGTGTCATAATGCCCATCGCTTCTGTGTCCATTCCTCTGATGGAAGATCGGAGACCAGAACTCTCTCCAATCCACCCGCCATTGGTGGAAAGGACAGTGGGAGTCCAGGTCACATGAGGGCATTTGGCCAGTGGGGGGCAGTACCTTCGGCAGGCTGTGTAAGTGAATGCGCTACAAATTTTAACTCAGCGGACCAGAGTGTTTATCCACTTAAAGCGGAGTTCCACCCAAAAGTGTAACTTCTGCTTTAAGTACTCCTCGCCCCCTTACATGCCACATTTAGCATGTTATATTTATTTTTTTGGGAGGGGAGGGGGAGTGTACCTAGTTTAGAGAGGGACTTCCTGTCTCACTTCCTCCTTCCTGCTCTTGGCCACCTAGGCGACTCCTCCCCCTAGGCGGGCCCCTCCCTCTCTGCAATCTTCTGGGACATGTCACAGGTCCCAGAAGATTGCCTGGCCGCTAGCAGGGTGCAGTGCACAGCCGGCCGTGAAGCCGAAAGCTGTCACGGCCGGGTGCCCACAGTTGATGGTGCCGGCAGAGAGAAGCGAGGCTCCGGGCGTCCGCATCGCTGGACAAGTGTCTGTTAATAGTCAGTAGCTGCACTTTTTTTTTTTTTTGTAGCTGTTGACTTTTTTGATGAACTAAAAAATGTGTGGTACTTTGCTTTAAGCCCCGGAAGGATTTCCCCCCTTAATAACCAGGTTGTTTTTGTGATTCGGCACTTTATAACTGACAATTGCGCGGTCATGTGACGTTGCACCCAAACAAAATTGACATCCTTTTTTTTTTTTTTTTCCCACAAATAGCTTTCTTTTGGTGGTATTTGATAACCCCTCTGCAGCTATTTTTTTATGCTATAAACAAAAAAAGAGCAATTTTGAAGAAAAACAATATTTTACTTTTTGCTATAATAAATATCCCAAATTTCTTTTATTTTATTTTTTTTAAACAAATGTATTCCTCAGTTTAGGCCAATATGTATTCTTATTTTTGGTTAAAAAAAAATCGCAATAAACATATATTGATTTGCGCAAAAGTTATAGCGTCTACAAAATAGGTGATAGATTTATGGCTTTTTTTTTTTTTTTTTTTTTATTAGTAATGGCGCCGTTTTTTTTTATATTTTTTTTTTTTTTAAATCCTGACTGACATTACGGCAGACACTTTTGACAGCATTTTGGGACCATTGTCATTTATAGAGCAATAAGTGCTATAAAAATGCACTAATTCCTGTGTAAATGACACTGGCAGGGAAGGGGTTAAACACTAGGGGGCGATCGAAGGGTTAAGTGTGTCCTGGGGGGGAGAAGGACTACCACTGATATGATGGGGAGCAGTAGATCTGTCATGTCACTAGGTAGAACAGAAAAATGCCTTGTTTACATAGGCATCTCCCCAATCTGTGGCTCCATGACAAGATTGCAGGACACTGGCATTATCTCCTTTTTTTTTTTTTATTTATTTTTTTTTAAATGGTGACTGCGGCAGACAAATTGGACTTTTGACCCTTTTTTTTTTGTTTTTTTTTTTTGGGACCAGTGACATTTATACAACGATCAGAGCTAAAAAAATGGCCACTGATTACTGTATAAATGTCAGTGGCAGGAAAGGGGGTTAAGTGTGTATCCTAGGGAGTGTTTCTAATTTTGGGTGGGATGGGACTGCCTGGGGGTGGAGACCAAACTTGGGGCCTAAGCAGTAGTAACAGAGCAGTCTCCTCACCCCTGACAGAACAGAGATCTCTGTTTACATTGACAGACCTCTGTTATGTCTCGTAATCTCAGGTGCCCGGCGGACATCATGACCACCTGGCATGCGCATCGGCTCTGTTGTCGTGTGCCCCCCCCAGCACTCTTAAAGCAGCTGACATACAGCTATGCCTGCTCACCCAGGGGAGCCAACCTGCGGTGGCTGGTCCTCAAGCAGTTAAAATCCCAGTCTACCGGCTGCTGGTAGATAAGTATTCAACCCCTTTGCACTATTGCGTCCCTGTTTGAGGTCTGATTTTTCAGCCTGAATTTTGAGCTGAAAACGGACCAAAAGATGCACAGTGCCCTTGTGCAAATTTGCACCGGAGCCGCAGCGGAGATATGGGAACTGGCTCCACAGCCGGTCACAATCTTCTACCATGCAAATTGGATGCTGAGAAAGCCACATCCAATTTGCATAGGTGTAAACCCAGCCTTACAGTGGTCACATGCTTGGAAGCCAGCCCCACTGGCTTCCAATATTTACCCTGGACCGAGAGCTGATCGCCCACTGACATGTGTGGTGTATGGTGGTAAATCCCACCCTTTTGCCACAGCAAATGTGTTGGGTGGTGATTAATGGGTTAAAGTTTCTGAGCCATGTGTGTGCTCTGGAAGTAATTTACCCTGCTTGGTGCAGCTTCCACTTGCTGCCCACCCCCTGCAGTGCTGCTGGAGTCCCTTATGTCCCGCAATGCTGTGGCAGATTGTTTCAGAATGGAGAGCAGAGAAGGGGCCAGTAAATGTAATTTGCCAGCTCCTTCCTTTTCTAAATCAACCCAATGAGTGATTGGTACAGATTACTCACTGTGTTGATTCATATCTGAAGCTTTGTAAACTGTTTAGTAAGCTTCAGTTTGTGAATGAACAAGAAGCCACTCGGCCCAGAGCACTTCCCATTAATTCACTGTGCAGTGCAGCTGAGGCTGCAGAGAAAAGTACTGGGAGGGTGTTTGTCTTCAGTCCTTTTTTTTTTATTTTGTCTTAAAGTCAAAGGGTTTGAGTTTTGGGGTGTGTACACCTATGGTCTTGGCTAAATGAAAATGCAAAAATCAATATCTCCTGCTAGATGAACATGCACCATTGTTAAAGGTTAACATGGGGACAAGTCCAGAGAAGTACCTGTTGACCTTCCAGAAATCCAGGGAGCACCTAAAGTCCTGTTTTAGCTGACAACACAGAGCCTCTACAGCACTGGAAAGTGTTGGCAGCCCTGCCTGGTGGACTACAGCCCTTCTTAGCCATCCCTCTGTCTGAGCCACACATATACATTAATTTATTTCCCAGCAAAACAATGCTGTTGCCTTGACTCCCAAGACCATGCCCACACCTTGAGGCTGACTTATACAGGAGCTGCAGGCTGTTATATCTATCTGAAAAGGGCGGGTCAACTCAATATTGAACCCTACGGCTTAAGACTGGGATGCCATTAAAGTTCATGTGTGTAAAGGCAGGTGTCCCAATACTTTTTCCAAAATTGATTAAATTCTTTATTTTCCTCAAAATTCTACAAACAATACCCCTTAATGGCAATGTGAAAAAAAGTTTGAAATCTTTGCAAATTTATTAAAAACTAAAAAAAAAAAAAAAAACCATGTACCGTGTATGCTCGAATATAAGCCGAGGCACCTAATTTTACCACAAAAAAACTGGGAAAACGTATTGACTCGAGTATAAGCCTAGGGTGAGAAATGCGCAGCTACTGTAAGTGGAAAATAGGGTCAACAATGCCCATTTGCAGCCTCACTGTGCCCATTTGCAGCCATAGGTCCCCCGAACTTCAAATTTGGGGTCTCTGGACCCAAAGGGTCCCGAAATGACATTGCTGCAGATGGACACAGTTGACATTGGGGCCACTTAATGCTAGGAACCCCAAATTTGGATATGTTGTAGTGTTGGTTCAACCGGGTTTGCACACAAAATGGGGTTCCTAGCACTAAGTGGTCCCGAGATATGGGGCCCCAAAGTCAGGTCGGGAAATGTCATTCTCTGCTGCAGAAAAGTGCTTGACTCGTGTATAAGCCGAGGGGGGCACTGTCAGCACAAAAAAAATGTGCTGAAAAACTCGGCTTATACTCGAGTATATATGGTACATTAGTATTAATGCCTGATTCACACCTATTCATTTTTAGTGCTTTTTGCAGATTTGCACTATAGAAGGTGTTCCATAGGAAACCATGTTAAATGGACTGTAGTGCAACTCTGCAAAATGCACTAAAATGCATAGATTGTGAATCAGACCTCACAGCCATGAGACTCAAAATTGAGTCTCAGGTGCCTCCTGTTTCCACTTATCATCCTTGAAATGTTTCTACAACTTGATTGGAGTCCACTTGTGGTAAATTCAGTTGATTGGACATGATGTGGAAAGGCACACCCCTGTCTATAGAAGGTCCCACAGGTAACAGTGCATGTCAGAGCACAAACCAAGCCATGAAGTCCAAGGAATTGTCTGTAGACCTCAGAGGCAGGATTGTATGGAGGCACAGATCGGGGGAAGGGTACAGGAAGATTTCTGCAGCATTCAAGGTCCCAATGAGCACAGTGGCCTCCATCATCTGTAAATGGAAGAAGTTTGGAACCACCAGGACTCTTCCTAGAGCGGGCCGCCCGGCCAAACTAAGCGATCGGGGGAAGAGGGGCCTTAGTCAGGGAGGTGACCAAAAACCCGATGGTCACTCTGACAGAGCTCCAGTATTTCTCTGTGGAGAGAGGAGAACCTTCCAGAAGAACAACCATCTCTGCAGCACTCCACCAATCAGACCTGTATGGTAGAGGGGCCAGATGGAAGCCACTCCTCAGTAAAAGGCACATGACAGCCCGACTGGAGTTTGCCAAAAGACACCTGAAGGACTCTCAGACCATGAGAAACAAAATTCTCTGATCTGATGAAACAAAGATTGAACTCTTTGGTCTGAATGGCAAGCGTCATGTCTGGAGGAAACCAGGCACCGCTCATCACCTGGACAATACCATCCCTACAGTGAAGCATGGTGGTGGCAGCATTGTGCTGTGGGGATGTTTTTCAGCGGCAGGAACTGGGAGACGAGTCAGGATCGAAGGAAAGGTGAATGCAGCAAGCAATGTACAGAGACATCCTTGATGAAAGTTTGTTTCAGAGTGCTCTGGACCTCAGAATGGGGCAAAGGTTCATCTTCCAACAGGACAACAGCCAAGATACAAAGGAGTGGCTACGGGACAACCCTGAATGTCCTTGAGTGGCCCAGACTTGATTGAACATCTCTGTAGAGATCTGTAAATGGCTGTGCACTGTACACCTGGTGTGCCCATTATGAGGGGTTCCCACCATCCCTGTGCTGAGTTCCCGGGTCTGTACACCTGCTGTGCCCATTATGAGGGGTTCCAACCATCCCTGTGCTGAGTTCCCGGGTCTGTACACCTGCTGTGCCCATTATGAGGGGTTCCCACCATCCCTGTGCTGAGTTCCCGGGTCTGTACACCTGCTGTGCCCATTATGAGGGGTTCCAACCATCCCTGTGCTGAGTTCCCGGGTCTGTACACCTGCTGTGCCCATTATGAGGGGTTCCCACCATACAGCTCCTCCAGCCAGCTGGTGTACAAACCCGGGAGGGCACAGGGATGGTGGGAACCCCTCATAATGGGCACAGCAGGTGTACAGACCCGGGAACTCAGCACAGGGATGGTGGGAACCCCTCATAATGGGCACAGCAGGTGTACAGACCCGGGAACTCAGCACAGGGATGGTGGGAACCCCTCATAATGGGCACAGCAGGTGTACAGACCCGGGAACTCAGCACAGGGATGGTGGGAACCCCTCATAATGGGCACACCAGGTGTACAGACCTGGGAACTCAGGGATGGTGAGAACCCCTCATAATGGGCACAGCGGGTGTACAGACCCGGGAACTCAGCACAGGGATGGTGGGAACCCCTCATAATGGGCACAGCAGGTGTACAGACCCGGGAACTCAGCACAGGGATGGTGGGAACCCCTCATAATGGGCACAGCGGGTGTACAGACCCGGGAACTCAGCTCAGGGATGGTGGGAACCCCTCATAATGTGGACAGACCTGGGAATGTAGCAGAAGGATCTCACCAATAGAAAACACCAAGAGATAAAATAACGTGTTGGTTCTGAGCTTCTTTTTTAAAAGCAATTTCTGTAACAAACGTTCCAAACCAAATGCTGATCGTCATTCCTGGATCCAGTCTGGTGAAGGATAACTGAACACAAATGACACGGCTGTCCGGAGGAGATAAATCACAGGCATACTTCCCTCTGAAAATTATATTTAATGGCTATAAAACATTGTCACAAAGAATTTAATACAAAAATGGCAGAACGTATCCTTCCGGACAGCCTGATCCTAGAAGTGAGATTTACATCTGTCGGCTATGTCCAATCACAGACAGGTGAAAAACCGATTCCATGTCATGATCCGCTTCACCGGAATCCTCCACTGTCCAATCAGAGCGCAGAATGGAGCGTCCCCTGAGTCACTGGTCCTTCGGAGGTTTGTAGTGTAGCCGGCAGCGCTCATTGAATATCTGAAACATGGAAGACGTTTAAAGTGTAACCCCGGATACTGAGTACACAGAATCCAGCAATACAATGCAGCTGTGCTAAAGACAGAAGGCGGTGCAGGAAAGGGAAACTGTCAGGGCTGCCGCCTCCGACTTATTCTAAAGGCTCATGGGCTCCAGTACTGACCTGGAGAAAAGCACACAGGAATTGGGGGGGGAGGGGTGCATGCTTGCTCCAGGCCAGACTACCACCAAGTTTAAACCCAGAATTCCAAAGCGTTACCCTCAGAAATTCCCCTTTAGGGCCGGTTCACACAACAAAAAACGGACTCCAGATCCGCTCCGGATGCGTTTTTGCATACACAATGTTAACGTGTTTTTGGTGCATTTCCAGATGCATTTCTTTTTTTCACTGTACTGGGGTCCGATGCGTTTTTTTCATGCGCTCCAGTGCATTCCGGTGCGTTTTACTGCGTTCTAGTACAGTCCAGTGCAGGAAAAATGCAGCATGTTCTACTTTTTTTTTTTTTTTTTCCTGGAACTTGGAAACCATATAGCCTACTTTCCATGCATCTGCATCAAAAAACGCACTGGACTGCATGTGGTGTGAACCGTCCCTTAACCACTTGCTTACTGGGCACTTAAACCCCCCTCCTGCCCAGACCAATTTTCAGCGCTGTCACACTTTGAATGACAATTACGCGGTGATACAACACTGTACCCAAATTAATTTTTATCATTTTTTTCCCACAAATAGAGCTTTCTTTTGGTGGTATTTAATCACAGCTGGGATTATTTTTTGCTAAACAAAAAAAGATGGAAAATTACAAAAAAAAATATAAAAATCATGTTTAATAGTTTGTTATAAAATTTTGCAAACAGGTAATTTTTCTGCTTCATTGATATGCGCTGATGAGGCGGCACTGGTGGGCATTGATATGCTGCACTGGTGGGCACTGATAAGTCGGTACTGATGGGCAGCACTGTAAATGCACTTATTGTGGGCACTGACAGATGGCACTGTGGGCACTGGTAGGCGGCACTTTTAGGGGGCACAGGCAGGCACCGTGGAGCCGGGGCACATCGCAGTGATCGGGACTAATGTCCCTCTCACTGCCGCCGGTGATTGGCTTTTTTTTTTTCTTCTGTCAGCGCAAGGAGGAAAAATAGCCGATTACCGGCTCTGTTGACATCACATGATCAGCTGTCATTGGCTGACAGCTGATCACGTGGTAAGGGGGGGTCGGGATCAACCCCTTACTTGGATCTGTGATCCAGCGAGTCACACAGACTCGCTGATCACAGAGCGTGCAGGCCGCTCGTGAACGGGATGACGTCAATAGACGTAGTCCTGGCAAATTAGATCCGCGCTGTAGCCGTCATTCGGCTATATCGCGGATCTCAGGTGGTTAAAGTGCTTAACCACATGCCGACCAGCGCACGACGATGTACGTTGGCATATTTATAGCACTAATATATTATATATATATTATATATATATATATATATATATATATATATATATATATATATACATATATATATATATATATATATATATATATATATATATATATAGCACATCTTTATAGCACTGATCGGAGTATAAATGACAATGGTCCCAAAATAGTGTCAAAAGTGTCCGACGTGTCTACCGTAATGTCGCAGTCCCGATTAAAAAAAAAAATGGCAAGTCCGCCACCAAAAAATAAAAATTTTTTTTTTTAATAAAAATGCCATAAAACTATCCCCCATTTTGTAGACGCTCTAACTTTTGCGCAAACCAATCAATAAAACGCTTATTGCTATTTTTTTTTTTTTTACCAGAAATATGTAGAAGAATATATATCGGCCTAAACTGAGGAGAATTTTTTTTTTTTTATATATATATATATATATATATATATGCTTATATATATTATATATATATATATATAAAATATATATATATATATTTGTGCTTTATATTGTGCTTTAAAAAAAAAAAATAAAAAAAAAAAAAAAGTTGCTCTTTTTTTTGTTTGCAGCGCAAAAAAAATAACCGCAGAGGTGATCAAATACCACCAAAAGAAAGCTCTATTTGTGGGGGAAAAAAAAAAACTCAATTTTGTTTGGGAGCCCCGTCGCACGACCGCGCAATTGTCAGTTAAAGCGACACAGTGCCGAATCTGGTCAGGAAGGGGGTAAAATCTTCCGGGGCTGAAGTGGTTAAACTAGTAGTAGTCAACTTTCTTTGTATAATCAAATCATAACTAACCTGTGGCCAATCACAGATCGCTAGTAAATCACAGCTGTTTATGAATGTAACCCATCATGATAGTGGAAAACTTTGCTGTTACAGTGATCATTGAATAATAGTTAAAAAAAAAAAAAAAAATCAAAAAAGGAGAAGTAATTATTATTATTTTTTGTACATACTGTCACCAGTCAGTGTCCCTGATCACCACCACGCCAGTCATATGATGACGCTGTACTGCAATGGTGACCATATGACAAAAAATAAAATAAAAAGAAGAAGTGTGAAAAAAAAAAAAATACAAAATTGTTTAAGATCTTAAATTTTCCAAAAATGTTTTACAATTTTAGTGCAACTTTGAAGTCGTATAAGTGTGAAGCCTTAGGCCCCTTTCACACTTGTGTGACCTGAAAGTCGCACGACTTTGAGGTGACTCGAAGCACTGCCTGTGTAATCTTGGAGTTCTATGGACTTCAAGTTGCAACAAAGTCAGACCAGTGCAGGGACTACTTTGAAGTCGCACAGATATGAGCGGTACTCATTGGAAATCATGGGGGGGGGCGACTTTTCATGCGACTTTGCAGTCCCAAGTCGCAGGACAAAGTCGCACAAGTGTGAAAGGGGCCTTCGAGATCACCGCTATCACAAATCAATGCTTTAAGACTGCAATGCCCACCGCGCCCTTATAAATGACTTGTGCCACGTTTACCATTTAATACAAAGCATAAAAAGAGAAAAAGAACACGATGGACATCACAGAAATCTAAAAATCAAGTCACGTAGAGATCAGCTTCCCCCGTAATGTCAACTAAGATTTCGGGGGGGGGGGGGGGGGGGGGGGGGGGGGGGCGCGGCGACACATTCAAATGGGCGATGAGACCCGTCCCCCGATGCTGAGCTGCTATTTGCTGCATCCACCCCGGATACAAAAACTGCTACTGCTAAACTTCTGAAAATGCTAGTTTCCTGGCTCTGGTCGGATTTTAATACACTCCTATTTGGCAGGAAAATGCATTTAGCAAAAATTATGAAAAAACTCCGGATCCACATTGTTGTTCTGGGTCAGGGACTGAGAACACTGGATCAGCATGAGAGCCAGGCAGCTTGCATTTCCAGGAGGGGAGGTCACACTGGCACCCTGCATACTTCTCTCAGCACAGAGGATACACCAGAGACGGGTCACCTTACCTTCCAGCTTCTATCATTCACTACTTCTTCTACGTTCAGCTCAGACTGCAGCAGCTTCAACTGGAAAACAAAAGGAGAGCGTGTAAGAAAGGGGCGTCCCCTGGTGGAGGACAATGTGAACTACGGGACACTAATAGATTCAGTAGGAGAGTGTGCGAGGAGAGGGGTCCCCCTACTGGAGGACAATGTGCATTACAGGACACCAACAGATTCAGTAAGAGTACGTTTGAGGAGAGGGGTCCCCCTACTGGAGGACAATGTGCATTACAGGACACTAATAGATTCAGTAGGAGAGTGTGAGGAGAGGGGTCCCCCTACTGGAGGACAATGTGCATTACAGGACACTAATAGATTCAGTAGGAGAGTGTGAGGAGGTCACTTCTGCTGGAAGACAGTGTGAGAAGAGGGCTCCCCCTGGTGGAACATAATACAGGAAACGAACATCCAGTAGGAGAGTGTGATCTGAGTGTATTTGACAGGTGGCGAGGAGGTGATATGTTGCCTGCTCACCACCTGATTTAAACCCATGATTGCCGCGCAATGCATGCAACTGTGACGCAGTAGTACAGCAATTAGATGTTTAAATCGGGTGTGAGGAGGTGGCGCTGTGCCCAGAGATCTTTGACTTCTCTCATATTGTTCAGGTAGATCTCCACCTCTTCAAGTTGGCCTACCCCTGGTGTGGGGAGAGGGGTCCCCCTACTGGAGGACAATGTGCATTACAGAACACTAATAGATTCAATAGGAGAGTGTGTGAGGAGAGGGGTCCCCCTGCTGGAGGACAATGTGCATTACAGGACACTAATAGATTCAGTAGGAGTGTGTGTGTGTGAATAGAGCGGTCCCCCTGCTGGAGGACAATGTGCATTACAGGACACTAATAGACTCAGTAGGAGAGTGTGTGAGGGGTCCCCCTGCTGGAGGACAATGTGAACTACAGGACACCAGGAAATCCATTAGAAGAATGTTTGAGAAGGTTCCCCCTGCTGCCAAATAATGAGAATTACTGGACACCAACAGATCCATGAGGGGAGTGAACACTTGATATCAGAATTACAGGACACTAAGTGCTCCTTTATCTATATTTTTAGCCCCCACCCTTCCCCCAACTCCCTTAAACTGCAAAAGCAGCAGACAGAAGTGTTCACATGCTGCAGCCGTGATGCTTTGCTTCATCCCCGCAGCAAAACAATATAAAAAATGATCGCCCGTTTGGAGGGCAATATCGCTGCCATTCAAGCAAATGCACGCAGTTGTGGTGCAGTATTTTATGGCGCTAAAACAGGCAGTAAGGAAGAGTCATATCATCTCCTCACCGCCTGTCAAAACGCCTCTGAAAAACAAGCGATTGCGGGCGCGAGAGACAGAACACGGAAGTTAGTGTGTATAAACTAGACATGTGCAATTTGTTTCGTTTTCCGTTATATTCGTTCATTCATTATTGTACGAATAAGTCGCTAAAAATTTTAATGAATAACGAATGTTCGAATCAAACGAATACGAAAAACAACGAAAATCCGAAATAACTAAATTAGAAACAACGAAACTACGAAAGAAGAAAATCCGAAAAACGAAAAAACAGGAACAACGAAAATCAAAATGAACGAAAAAATTCGTACATTCGTAACTTTTTTTTTTTTGTTGAATTGGTAATTTTCCGTGTCCCTTACAATGGCGCTGCTTAACGTGCTTCGAATGGATTGAACGAAAAAATTCGTACATTCTTAACTTTTTTTTTCGATTCGTAATTTTCTGTGTCTCTTACAATGTAATAATAGCATACACATTACATAACATTTATGAATTATGCTCCGATTACGAATCTATGAAAACAATGTTACGAAAGTACGAATGTAACTAAATCTACGAAAATACGAATGCGTCCGAATTTCGAATAAACGAAAATTAAACTAACGGAAAAACTAATCAACGAAAAAATAACTCTTACGAAAATACGAATTGTTACGAACACTGACGACTTACGAATTGTTACGAATCAACGTAAACGAAAATAAACAAATTTTTCTATTGTGCACATGTCTAGTGTAAACACACAAGTCCCTGTTCTGTGAGGCGTGACAGATCGTGAGTTCCCAATAGCTAGTAACCACGATCCGTCACTTCTTCTAGGTCAGTCCTCTCCCCCATTCAGTTAGAAACAGACACAGGGAACACAGTTAACCCCTTGATCGCCATAATGTCGCAGTCCCGATAAAAAAAAAAAAAAAAAGAAGAAAGAAGAAAGAAGAAGACTAGTAAAAAAGACTAGTAAAAAAGACTAGTAAAAATAAATATTATTATTATTACAAAATAGGGGATAGTTT
Organism: Lithobates sylvaticus; assembly: GCA_028564925.1. Taxonomy (NCBI): domain Eukaryota; kingdom Metazoa; phylum Chordata; class Amphibia; order Anura; family Ranidae; genus Lithobates; species Lithobates sylvaticus. The sequence continues at coordinate 15,739,113 of CM053027.1, read as the reverse complement.
TATGGCATTATTATTAATAATGCCATAAAACTATCCCCTATTTTGTAGACGCTATAACTTCTGCACAAACCAATCAATATACGCTTACTGCAATTTTTGTACCAAAAATATGTAGAAGAATACATATCAGCTAAAACTGAGAAAAAAAAAATGGGGATATTATAACAAAAAGTACAAAATATTGTGTTTTTTTTTTAAATTGTTGGTCTGTTTATAGCGCAAAAGATAAAAACCGCAGGAGATGATCAAATACCACCAAAAGAAATCTCTATTTGTGGGAGAAAAAAAAAAGAAGACGTAGATTTTGTTTGGGTGCATCGTGGAACGGCCACGCAAATGTCAGTAAAAGCGACGCAGTGGCGAATCGCATAAAATGGCCTGATCATTCAGCAGCCAAATCTTCCGGGGCTAAAGTGGTTAAGGAGGTTACCTTCCACTTCCTGTCCCAAAAACACAAACAGGAAATTAAAACATCTTTCTACAAAAATGAGGAGAATTCACCTCTGACAGCTGTCACCAGCACTGTGCCGGTGTCCTGTCGGATAGCGCCCCCTGATCGGATACTGTCCGCTGTGTACTGCGCATGCGCAGTACGCATGACAGGCAGATTCCGAAAATATCCGAAGATGAACGGCGTCTGCGCCGTGAGTCCAGGTTCAAGCCCCACCATCCAAGTGGACATAGAGTTAGAATAAAAAAAAAAAAAGAAATGAGCGCAGCGAGGCCGTGCCCGAAGCGTGGCGAGCGAAGCGAGCCCGCGAGGGGCCCTCCAACTTTGTGCAGCCCTATGTCCACTTGGATGGTGGGGCTTGCACCTGGACTCACGGCGCAGGCGCCGTTTATCTTCGGAGATTTTCCGAATCGCCTTGTCCTCCGTACTGCGCAAGCGCTGCGCCTGCGCAGTGCGGCCCGGACACTATTTGATAGGCGGACATATTTTGACAGAACATCGTGTCTTTTCTTTATTCTCAAAAGAGAAAATCCTGACACTAAATATGGATCTCTGTATTTCCATATGAATGCCCCCCCCCCCCCCCCCCCGAGCTGTGCAGAGTACAATGTACACAGAGATGATGACAGGCGGTATACCCAGCGCAGTGATAAAAGGTCGACCACCGCAGAGCTCCCCCCCTCCCCCCCGCCGCTCTCACCTTAGTCTGCTCTTTCCTAAGCTGTTTAATTAGCGGTAGATTGTCGGAGTCCTTCCTCCTCGACTCCTGCAGTCGGTTCACAGAGATGGAGGACTGAGTGATACAATTCTTTATGGCTTTCTCCCGGGAGATGTGAGCTTTCCGCAACTGGGAGAAGAAGGAGAGAGAAGGGAAAGGATTATTAACATTTGGAGAATGCCACTATATGTGCCGCAATCAGGAGGATAAAGCCACTGTTATTCTGTATAGTTAAAAAGATAAAAATAAATAAAAAAATAAAAGTACAGGAACGTCATGCCAGTTACTGCCAAACACATGTAATAAAAGTCCTCTCCTGCTTACATGTTCCCGATTGGCCCCCAGTACTGCCCCACCCTCTTCCCAGTCCAAGTTCCATTTTCAGGGATTATCATAGGCCAATTCCAACTTCAGTTAAAGCGGAGCTCCACCCTAAAGTGGAACTTCCGCTTATCAGATTCCCCCCCCCCCCCTCCGGTGCCACAATTGGCACCTTTCGGGGGGGAGGGGGTGCAGATACCTGTAAAGCCGAAGCTGGCCCGCCCCTATCCGAAGATGCCCCCGTTGTGTCTTGGGAAACACACAGTTCCCAGGACACAAAACGGGGACCAATAACGGCGCGCAGCGCAACTCGCGCATGCGCAGTAGGGAACCGGGAAGTGAAGCCGCAATGCAATTCGGGACCCGGCGCCTCACGGATCACGGTAAACAGTCGCTGATAGCGGCCGTTTACCACGTGATTGCTCCGGCAAATGACGGAGTGATCATATGTACACAAACCGGCTTCACGTCATGACGCCGGTTCCTCCCTCCCCTCTCTGTACCGATCGGTACAGTGAGAGGGGAGAAGCGGAGAGGGGGAGAGACGGGACCAGTGCTGTGGGCACTACACATCCAGCCCACAGCGCTGGTCCCGTCAGTGACAGCCACCACTCTGCCAATACTCTGCCAATACTCTGCCAATACTCTGCCATAATTTTTAATAGAAACAAAGAATATTTATTTATTTTTTTACCGAATTTTCAGTATTTTTTTATTTATAGCGCAAAAAATAAAAAACCCAGCGGTGATTGAATACCACCAAAAGAAAGCTCTGTTTGTGTGAAAAAAAAGGACACAAAATTCATTTGGGTACAGTGTTGCATGACGGAGTAATTGTCATTCAAAGGGTGAGAGCACCGAAAGCTGAAAATTGGTCTGGTTAGGAAGGGGGTTTAACTGACCAGTGGTCAAGTGGTTAAAAGTCAGCAGCTGCAGTATTTGTAGCTGCTGACTTTTAAAAAAAAAATTAAAATTTCATGTGGAGCTCCTCTTTAAAGGTACCATCAGCGGTGTTCGATCGCTCGGTCCTTAGTGTAGAGACGCCGGGGGACAGATGCAGCATCGGTCTCATGCTGCATCCACATAGGTAAGTAGGATTATGGGGAAAAAACGGATTCTCATACTTCTCTTTTAAAGGAGGTTACCCTTCCACTTCCTTTAGTGGTTCTAAATGCTGAAGGTTTTTTACCTTCATATAATCTATGCATTAAGGTAGAAAAAAATGTGTGCAGCTCCCCCCCACGCCAAATCCTTACCCAAACTCCCTCTGATCCAGCGATGTTCATGGTCGGCTCGGCTGTCCCAGGACTCTCCCTCCTCATTGCTTGAGACAGCAGTGGAAGCCCAATTGCTCCCACCACTATCAATCACAGCCAGTGAGCCACTGAGTAAAGAGCGCGGGGGGGGGGGGGGGTGTAATCGCAGCTCTGTCTTATGCACACAAAGAAGCGGCTAGGGAGCGAGCACACAGTGCTACTCCCCAGGGCAAGCTGCTTTCTCTGGGAGCACTACTCGAGGGGGGAGGAGCCAGGAGTGCGGGAGAGGGACCGGAAAAGAAAAGGATCGGAGCTACTCTGCAAAACCACTGCACAGGGCAGGCAAGTATAACATTAGAGCTGCACGATTCTGCACAAAAGAAGAATCACGATTGTTTTGCTTCAGATAGAAAGATTACAATTCTCGCAACGTAAAATCTTTCACATTACACAAAAAAAAAAAAAAATTGGGCTAACTTTACTGTTTTCTTTATTTTTTAATTCATTTTCCCCAAAAAATTGCATTTGAAAGACCGCTGCGCAAATACAGTGTGACATAAAATATTGCAACAACCGCCATTTTATTCTCTACAAAAAACAATTATATGATATAATATGTATATTTTTTATTTATATTTGGGGGTTCCAAGTCATTTCCTAGCAAAAAACAAAAAAAAGATTTTAACTTGAAACCAACAAATGTCAGAAAAAGGTTTAGTGTTTAACCGCTTCCCAACTGCCTCCTGCATATATACGTCGGCAGAATGGCACGGCCAGGCAAAAGCACATATATATACATCCCCTTTAATTGCCTAGTCGTGGGTTCCCGGTCGGGAGCTCCGTGACCACAGCCGCGGGCCCCGATCGCCACTGGTGTCCCGCGATCGGGTCACAGAGCGGAAGAACGGGGGGAGGTCTGTGTAAACAAACCTCTCCCCGCGCTGCCTGTCACTGATCGGCTGTTCCCTGTGATCGGGAAAGCTGATCAATGACGTCAGACGTACAGCCACGCCCCCGTGTAAAAAAAAACACACAGATGTCACACTTAGCCCCTCTCCGCCCCCCTAGTGGTTAACTCTTTCACTGCCAGTGTCATTTACATAGGAATCAGTGCATTTAAATAGCACTGATTTCTGTATAAATGACAATGGTCCCAAAAAATGTGTCAAAAATGTCCGATGTGTCCGCCATAATGTCGCAGTCACAATAAAAATCGCTGATCGCCGCCATTACTAGTAAAAAAAATTAAAAAAAATTTATAAAAATGCTATAAAAACTATCCCCTATTTTGTAAACGCTATAACTTTTGCGCAAACAAATCAATAAATCGCTAATTGCAATTTTTTTTTACCAAAAATATGTAGAAGAATACGCATCGGCCTAAACTGAGGAAAAAAAAAAAGTTTTTTTTATATATTTTTTGGGGATATTTATTATAGCAAAAAGTAAAAAATAATGCATTTTTTTTCAAAATTGTCGCTCTATTTTTGTTTATAGCGCAAAAAATAAAAACCGCAAGGGAGATCAAATACCACCAAAAGAAAGCTCTATTTGTGGGAAAAAAAGGATGCCAATTTTGTTTTTGGAGCCACGTCGCAACGACCGCGCAATTGTCAGTTAAAGCGACGCAGTGCCGAATCACAAAAAGGGCCTGGTCCTTTGGCTGCAAATTGGTCCGGGGCTGAAGTGGTTAAACTTTTTTCACTTACACACAAAGTCTATTCCTTTGACAAATTGTTACAATGTTTATACTATAGTTCCACTGCTAAAGAATGTTGTGATTCTTGGCAGACTGCCCATTTTTTTTTCTTCCTTTCTATGGCTTCAGAAGAGCAGAGAGAATTCTCTGCATAGAAAGAATTGTGAAACACTTTTGTCAAGATCGTAACGGAGGGGAAAAAAAAAAAAATTGCAATAACGATTCTTGACGATTGATCGTGCAGCTCTATACAACATATTAGTTATTTAAAAAAAATAAAAATAAAAAAACAAAAAAATAAAGCTTTTAGTATCAGTTTAACCACTTCAGCCCCAGGAAGGTTAACCCCACCCCCCTCACATTCATGACCAGGCCATTTTTTGCAATATGGCACTGCATTACTTTAAAAGAGAAGTATGTTTTTTTTTTAATTGAAGATTCATACTTACCTCGGTGGATGGAGCATCAGACCGATGCTGCAGCTGTCCCCCGCCGTCTCTGCGCTGAGAACCGAGCCACTGAACACTGCCGATGGCTCGGCTCTCACTCCTCCCCGGACAGAGCGATGCCGACTGTCAGTCAGCGTCTCTCCTCTCTGCTTCCTCACTTATTGGAGTGCTGAGCTGTGGAGGGGCGGGAATCTCAGCGGCTCTCTGAGACGGCCATCAAGCAAGGCAGCTGGCGGATCCAGACTTGGAAAGTCGCGATGACGCGCCGTCTCGACTGATAGCAGTGACGTCAGCGGAGGGCGGACTTCAGCCGTCTCTCCGCTCAAAACGGGTCACAGGAGTGCAAAACTAAAATTGCAGTCATGTGACCCAGAGGAGAAGCCCAGCCTAAAAATGTCAGGCTGGACTTCTCCTTTAACTGAAAATTGCGCTGTCGTGCGACGACGTACCCAAATAAAATTGATGTCATTTTTTTTTTCCCCCACAAAAAGAGCTTTTCTTTTGGTGGTATTTGATCACCTCTGCGATTTTTTTTTTTTTTTTGCACTATAAACAAAAAATGAGTGACAATTACCTGTCCAGGGATCCAGCGATGTCCTCACCTGGCTTTGGTCCCCGGCATACTAACTGGGCAGGCAGCTGTGATTGCTTGTGGCTTCTCGCTGCGCATGCGCAAACTGTGCAGCACTATTTCATTGGTCCCACAGCTTTCCGGGACCTGCGACATGTCCCAGAAAGTTGCGGAGGAAGAAGGGGGGCAAACCTCTGCTCAGATGACTGTGGTGATCTGACGGGATTTGGGGGGGGGGGGGTAGCAGGTACCTGTCAGAACCAGGCACCCGCTCCCATCCCCAAAAACTGATGTCCCAAATGTTAAGCAGGAGGCTGAGGGGAAAAAAAGGAGGAGGAGCAGAACTTCCCTTTTCGGATATAGTTCAGTTTTAAGTGCTAATAAAAGATCCTCCAGCACCCAAAGGGGTGAAAAAAAGCTACCGTGCCCCTTCCACTTCCTCTAGAGCTGAGGCACATTAACCACTGGGCACATAAACCCCCTTCCTAACCAGACCAAATTTTTAGCTTTTGGTGCTCTCACACTTTGAATGACAATTACTGAGTCATGCAACACTGTACTGAAATTTTTGTCCTTTTTTGCCACACAAATAGATATTTATTTTGGTGGTGTTTAACCACTTCAGCCCCGGACCAATTGGCAGCCAAAGGACCAGGCCCCTTTTTGCGATTCGGCACTGTGGCGCTTTAACTGACAATTGCGCGGTCGTGCGACGTGGCTCCCAAACAAAATTGGCGTCCTTTTTTTCCCACAAATAGAGCTTTCTTTTCGTGGTATTTGATCGCCCCTGCGGTTTTTATTTTTTGCGCTATAAACAAAAATAGAGCGACAATTTTGAAAAAAAATGCAACATTTTTTGCTTTTTGCTATAAGAAATATCCCCAAAATATATATAATTTTTTTTTTTTTCCTCAGTTTAGGCCGATACGTATTCTTCTACATATTTTTTGGTAAAAAAAAAAAAAAAAAAAAAAAAAAAAAATAATCGCAATTAGCGATTATTGATTGGTTTGGGCAAAAGTTATAGCGTTTACTAAATAGCATTATTAATATATTTTTTTTACTAGTAATGGCGGCGATCAGCGATTTTTTTTGTGACTGCGACATTATGGCGGACACATCGGACATTTTTGACACATTTTTGGGACCATTGTCATTTATACAGCAATCAGTGCTATTTAAATGCATTGATTCCTGTATAAATGACAGTTGTAGTGAAAGAGTTAACCACTAGGGGAGGGGAGGGGTTATGGGCTGTGACGTGTGTGTGTTTTTTTACATTAGGGGGCGGGGCTGACGTCTGACGTCATTGATCGGCTTTCCCGATGACATGGAACAGCCGATCAATGACAGGCAGAGTAGGAAGCGCAGGGAGAGGTTTGTTTACACAGACCTCTCCCCGTTCTTCAGCTCCGTAACCCGATCGCGGGACACCAGCGGCGATCGGTCATCTAGTCCCGCAGCCGGGGTCACGGAGCTCCCGACCAGGTCGCACGCGTGACCCACAGGCAGACATTTAAAGGGGACGTACAGGTACGTGCTTTTGCCTAGCTGTGCCATTCTGTAGACGTATATCTACATGAGGCGGTCGGGAAGCGGTTAATCACCGCTGTTTTTTTTTATTTTTTTTGCTATAAAATAAAATAAAAAAAAAAAAAAAAAAAAAAAAGAAGAAGAAGGTTACATTTTTTTGCAAATTAGTAAATTTTCGTCACATATTTTGGCCAAAATTTTTACCGCTACATATCCGGTAAAAATAACCCAAATCGGTTTATATTATTTGGTCTTTGTGAAAGTTATAGCGTCCACAAGGTATGGTGACAATCTCATTTCTTGAGACCCGAACAAGCCAGGAAAGTACAAATACCCCCCAAATTACCCCTTTTTGGAAAGAAGACATTCCAAGGTATTTAGTAAGAGGCATGGTGAGTTTTTTTGAAGTAGTAATTTTTTTTCCACAATTCTTTGCAAAATCAAGATTTTTTTATTCTCCCCCCCACACAAAATGATATTAGCAGGCTATTTCTCTCACAGAGCATATGCATACCACACATTACACCCCAAAACACATTCTACTACTCCTGAGTATTACGATACCACATGTGTGAGACTTTTACACAGCCTGGCCACATAGAGAGGCCCAACATGCAGGGAGCACCTTCAGGCATTCTGAAGCATACGTTTCAAATCTAATTTGACTACCTAATAGAGCTGTGCGATTAATCGTGAGGAGATCGCGATTTCGATTCACCCCCCCGCGCGCAATCTCCAGGCTGGATGACCCGCGATATCAGTCTATCCCCGCCTGTTCTACGTAACCAGCGTGGAACGCAAATGGCCGCTATTAGAACTGACGTCAGCAACCGGAACGGACGTCAGTCATCAGCGCTGTGAAATGTGGGTGGACATGGGGTGGGCTGAAGGTGACGCTGGTTTCCACTACGCACTAAGCGGAAACAATATTCACCTCTACTGTACCTGGGAGGAGAGGATAAGCGGTGCACAACGCGGAAGTGCACTGCAACCACGCCGAAACGCATTACTGCTTCTCATGGCTTCTGCCGAGACCCTGAACTTCAACGTCGGGGTGCTCGGCCACATCGACAGCGGGAAGACGTCGCTGGCCAAGGCGCTGAGCACCACCTCCTTCACCGCGCCCGTCCCCAAACACCTGACACACACCGCATACTGCCGCCTACAGTTCACCCTGGTGGACTGCCCGGGACATGCCTCCCTCATCAGGACCATCATAGGAGGTGAGTGCACCCTGCTGGAGGGGGGGGGAGGGAGGGCAGCATGGTCTGAAGGAGGACTACAAGTCCCAGCATGGCCTGAGAGAGCACCACAGGACCCAGCATGGATTGATAGGGAACCACATGCCCCAGCTTGGTCCCAAAAAGCGCCACAGAGGTCTGAAAGCGTCTATCTTTTGAGAATCGTGATCTTCATTCTAAGCAAAAGAATTGCGATTCTCATTTTTCCACAGAATCGTGCAGCTCTACTACCTAATACACTTTTGTGAGGCACTGTAGTGGCATGGATGAGCCGTGGATGGGATGACTGACCATGAATTAGTACGGCTGAGTATGGCTAATTATGGATGGGGTAGATGGGATGGCTGAGCATGGATGGATGAGTATTGCTGAGGATGGATGGATAGATGAGTATGGAGTTGTATGGATGGCTGAGCATGGATCGATGGATGAGTGTGCTGAGCATGGATGGCTGGAAGAGGCACATATCAGCGCTGTGGGCAGTACACATCCAGCCCACAGCGCTGCTGCACCCGATCTTTCCCCTCTCGCTGTACCGACCGGTACAGAGAGGGGAGAGAGGAACCGGACGTGACGCCGGTTTGTTTACAAGTGATTGCTCCGTCATTTAACGGAGCGAACACGTGGTAAACGGCCGCTATCCTCTGGACCCGGCGGTCATGGATATTCCCGAGAGCGGGATTCTGTGAAGGACGTCAATGTATGCCCTACCAAAGTTATTGAGCTGCGCTGTAGCCGTCATTCGGCTATAGCGCGGTCGGCAAGCTGTTAAGGGGAGTAGTGCTCCCTCTAGAGTAGACTCTGCTTATTACACCAGAAGAGCTGGTTTGCCAAGATGAGGCTGCAGTCCCTCTCCTATGTGAGGCGTCAAATACAGCTCAAATGCAACATTCTCACACCCAGAGATACAGTGCCTTAAAAAAAGTATTCATACCCCCTTGAAATTTTTAGTAAATGTATTTTATTGGGATTTTATGTGATAGACCAACACAAAGTGGCACCATAATTGTGAAGTGGAAGGAAAATGATAGTCAAAAAGTTTTACAAATAAATATGTGTAAAGTGTGGGGGGGGGGGCATTTGTATTCAGCCCCCTTTACTCTGATACCCCTAACTAAAATCTAGTGGAACCAAATGTCTTCAGAAGTCACCTAATTAGTAAATAGAGTCCACCTGTGTGTAATTTAGTCTCAGTATAAATACAGCTGTTCTGTTAAGCTCTCAGGGGTTTGTTAGAGAACCTTAGTGAACAAACAGCATCATGAAGGCCAAGGAACACACCAGACAGGAATAAAGTTGTGGAGAAGTATAAAGCAGATTTAGGTTATAAAAACAATATCCCAAGCTTTGAACATCTCACGGAGCTCTGTTCAATCCATTATCCGAAAATGGAAAGAGTATGGCACAACTGCAAACCTACCAAGACATGGCCGTCCACCTAAACTGACCGGCCGGGCAAGGGGAGCATTCATCAGAGAAGAGCCAAGAGGTCCATGGTAACTCTGGAGGAGCTGCAGAGATCCACAGCTCAGGTGGGAGAATCTGTCCACAGGACAACTATTAGTCGTGTTCTCCACAAATCTGCCCTTTATGGAAGAGTGACAAGAAGAAAGACATTGGAGAAAGAAAGTCATAAGAATTCCTGTTTGTAGTTTGGGAGAAGCCATGTGGGGGACACAGCAAACATGTGGAAGAAGGTGATCTGGTCACATGAGACCAAAATTTAACTTTTTTCCTAAAAGCAAAACGCTATGTGTGGGGGAAACTAACACTGCACATCACCCTGAACACACCATCCCCACCGTGAAACATGGTGGTGGCAGCATCATGTGGTGGGGATGGTTTTCTTCAGCAGGGACAGGGAAGCTGGTCAGAGTTGATGGGAAGATGGATTGAGCCAAATACAGGACAATCTTAGAAGAAAACCTGTTAGAGTCTGCAAAAGACTTGAGACTGGGGGGGGGAGGTTCACCTTCCAGCAGGACAACGACCCGAAACATACAGCCAGAGCTACAATGGAATGGTTTAGATCAAAGCATATTCATGTGTTAGAATGGCCCAGTCACAGTCCAGACCTAAACCCCATTGAGAATCTGTGGCAAAGACTTGAAAATTGCTGTTCACAGACACTCTCCATCCAATCTGACAGAGCTTGAGATATTTTACAAAAAGGAATGAGCAGAAATGTCCCTCTCTAGATGTGCAAAGCTGGTAGAGACACCCCCAAAAAGACTTGTAGCTGTAATTGTAGAGAAAGGGGGTTCTACAAAGTATTGACTCCGGGGGGCGCCATACAAATGTACCTCCCACACTTTTCACATATTTATTTGTAAAAAATGTTTAAAAAACATTTATCATTTTCCTTCCACTTCACAATTATGGTGCCACTTTGTGTTGGTCCATCACATAAAATCCCAATAAAATACATTTACGCTTTTGGTTGCAACATGACGAAATGTGGAACATTTCAAGGGTATGAATACTTTTTCAAGGCACTGTATAGGAAACAGATCCGTGTTTAGAGGATCCTGGGAAAAAGAACCTCCTCAGCCTCAAGTTTGGTTACAATTCATTTTTTTTCAAAAACAGATGATTATTATGTGGAGCTGCAGAGTGATCTCGGCGTCAGTCTCTCACTTACAGATTCGTAGAGCGTTTTGCAGGTCTGGCCGGCGTCGATCTTTCCAGCAAAGGAGATGGTGGGGATGGTCGTGTTCAGTTCATGAACGATGCGATCATCGATCGTCCTCATCACCCGGATGATTTCCTGTACAGGAGGACAAAACATGGAGGGGGGGGGGGGGGGGGGGTCACATCACACAGATATTACACAGTAAAATATATAGCAACTGGTACAACACAGGACTGGTCAGTCACATCAGTCTCTGTACCAGAGGAGCTTACACTCTAATGCCCCCCCCCCCCACACCACAGTCACACACTATTATTATTATATATTCATATAGCTGTGACATATACCGCAGTGCTGCACAGAGAACACTGAGCCAGTCACATCAGTCTCTGCACCAGGAGGAGCTTACACTCTAATGCCACCCCCCCCCCCCCCCCCCGGTCACACACTATTATTATACATTTATATAGCTCTGACATATACCGCAGTGCTGTACAGAGAACACTGAGCCAGTCACATCAGTCTCTGTACCAGAGGAGCTTACACTCTAATGTCCCCCCCACAGTCAGACACAATATTATCATACATTCTATAGCTCTGACACTGTAATGTCCCCATCTGGGTGGATTTAGGATAACCGATTAGAATCTTTTTTTTTGTGTTGTGGGAGGAGTTAGAACTCTCAGCATTTATTGGTTGGGCTACAAGAACAAGTGTGATGTCATTCCTTCTATTCCTGAAGACACGACTCTGTAACCAGAGACCCAACATGCAGAAGCAAAACCAGTCTGACCAGTGCGGGGGCTGCATTTAGAGGTTGTGGTTCTTCCAGGTCTGCTGACCCGGCCGGCCTTTCATGGATTTTTTTTCCCTTTAAAAGTTTAAAATCAGTATTTTTTGCTAGAACATTACTCAGAACCCCCAAACATTATATTATATATATCAGAGACCCCCAGAGAATAAAATTGTGATGGTTTTATGTCACACATTTGCACAGCGGTCCTTCACGTAAGTTCTTGGAAAAAAACAAACAAAAAAAAAAAAGGGAGTGTGTGTGTAATTATATATATATATATATATATATATATATATATATATATATATATATATATTTTTTTTTTTTTTTTTTTATTCATTAAAGCGGGAGTAAACCCGCTGGACATTTTTTTTTTTTTTTTTACACCTGTAAGGGAAAAGGCATAATGAGCTAGTATGCACCGCATACTAGCTCATTATGAAATACTTACCTTAGAACGAGGCGTCGGTAACTCACCTGGTCCACGCCGAGGTCGCTGACATGTTGCCTCGGCGTGTCTTCCGGGTATCGCGACTCCAGCGCTGTGAGTGGCTGGAGCCGCGATGTCGTCACTCCCGCGCATGCGCACGGGAGACTTCGTCCCGGCAGGGTTCGTATTCTGCCGGCCTTTCAGACGAGAATCCCCCGTGCGCATGCGCCGCTGCAGTCAGTGGCGTATTGCACGGGGAATATCTCCTAAACCGTAAAGGTTTAGGAGATATTTTTTGTACCTACAGGTAAGCCTCATTACAGGCTTACCTGTAGGTGAAAGTGGAAAATGTGACTTTACTTCCACTTTAAATTTTTTTTTTTTCTTTTTACAAGAAAATAAAAAATTTGTCTGAAGGACCGCTGTGCAAATATTGTGTGACATAAAACCATCGCCATTTTATTCTCTGGGGTCTCTGATAATATATATATCCCAATTGTTTTGTAAAATATGAAAGGTAATGTTACGCTGAATAAATAGATACCCAACATGTGACGCTTTAAAATTGCGCACGCTCTTGGAATGGTGACAAACTACGGTACTTTAAAAAAAAAAAAAAAAATATCTCCATAGGTGACATTTTAAAAAATTTAACAGGTTACTCTAGAGTTACAGAGGAGGTCTAGTGCTAGAATTATTGCTCTCCCTCCAACGATGGCGGCAATAACTCACATATGTGGTTTGAACATCGTTTACAAATGCTTGTGTGCCTTGCGTATACATGGGGAGTTTGATTGTGTGCGGCACTGCGATTAGCAGCATGGCAAGGTTGGGGGCCCTGTGTGGGGGGGGCCCCCCCGTGTGTGAGGTTGGGGGCCCCCCGTGTGAGAGGTTGGGGGAGGTCGCTGTGCGTGGGGGCCCCTGTGTGTGAGAGGTTGGGGGTCCTGTGTGTAGGGGGTTGAGGATCCCTGTGCGTGTGAGGTTGGGGGGGGGCCCCCTGTGCGTGTAAGGTGGGGGGGGGTGGGGGGGGGGGGGGCCCCCTGTGGGTGTAAGGTTGGGGGGGGGCCCCCGGTGCGTGTAAGGTTGGGGGGGGGCCCCCTGTGCGTGTAAGGTTGGGGGGGGGCCCCCTGTGCGTGTAAGGTTGGGGGGGGCCCCCTGTGCGTGTAAGGTTGGGGGGGGCCCCCTGTGCGTGTAAGGTTGGGGGGGGGCCCCCTGTGCGTGTAAGGTTGGGGGGGGCCCCCTGTGCGTGTAAGGTTGGGGGGGGGCCCTGTGCGTGTAAGGTTGGGGGGGGGCCCCTGTGCGTGTCAGGTGGGGGGGGCCCCCTGTGCGTGTAAGGTTGGGGGGGGCCCCCTGTGCGTGTAAGGTTGGGGGGGGGCCCTGTGCGTGTGAGGGGTTGCAGATCCCTGTGTGTGTGTGTGAGGTTAGGGGGGCCCCTGTGTGCGTGTGTGAGGTTATGGGGGGCCCCTGTGTGTGTGTGTGAGGTTATGGGGGGCCCTTGTGTGTGTGTGTGAGGTTATGGGGGGCCCCTGTGTGTGTGTGTGAGGTTATGGGGGGCCCCTGTGTGTGTGTGTGTGTGAGGTTATGGGGGGCCCCTGTGTGTGTGAGGTTATGGGGGGCCCCTGTGTGTGTGAGGTTATGGGGGGCCCCTGTGTGTGTGAGGTTATGGGGGGCCCCTGTGTGTGTGTGTGTGTGTGTGTGAGGTTATGTGGGGCCCCTGTGTGTGTGTGTGAGGTTATGGGGGGCCCCTGTGTGTGTGTGTGTGTGGTTATGGGGGGCCCCTGTGTGTGTGTGTGTGTGTGAGGTTATGGGGGGCCCCTGTGTGTGTGCGTGAGGTTATGGGGGGCCCCTGTGTGTGAGGTTATGGGGGGCCCCTGTGTGTGTGTGTGAGGTTATGGGGGGCCACTGTGTGTGTGAGGTTATGGGGGGCCCCTGTGTGTGTGAGGTTATGGGGGGCCCCTGTGTGTGTGAGGTTATGGGGGGCCCCTGTGTGTGTGTGTGTGTGTGTGTGTGTGTGAGGTTATGGGGGGCCCCTGTGTGTGTGTGTGAGGGGTGGGGGGTATGGGGGGCCCCTGTGTGTGTGTGTGTGTGGTTATGGGGGGCCCCTGTGTGTGTGTGTGTGTGTGTGTGTGTGTGTGAGGTTATGGGGGGCCCCTGTGTGTGTGCGTGAGGTTATGGGGGGCCCCTGTGTGTGAGGTTATGGGGGGCCCCTGTGTGTGTGTGTGTGAGGTTATGGGGGGCCCCTGTGTGTGTGAGGTTATGGGGGGCCCCTGTGTGTGTGTGTGTGTGTGTGTGTGTGTGTGAGGTTATGGGGGGCCCCTGTGTGTGTGTGTGAGGTTATGGGGGGCCCCTGTGTGTGTGTGTGTGTGGTTATGGGGGGCCCCTGTGTGTGTGTGTGAGGTTATGGGGGGCCCCTGTGTGTGTGCGTGAGGTTATGGGGGGCCCCTGTGTGTGAGGTTATGGGGGGCCCCTGTGTGTGTGTGTGAGGTTATGGGGGGCCCCTGTGTGTGTGAGGTTATGGGGGGCCCCTGTGTGTGTGAGGTTATGGGGGGCCCCTGTGTGTGTGAGGTTATGGGGGGCCCCTGTGTGTGTGAGGTTATGGGGGGGCCCCTGTGTGTGTGTGTGTGTGTGTGTGTGTGTGTGTGTGTCCCTGTGTGTGTGTGTGAGGTTATGGGGGGGGGGGGCCCCTGTGTGTGTGTGTGAGGTTATGGGGGGCCCCTGTGTGTGTGTGTGTGTGGTTATGGGGGGCCCCTGTGTGTGTGTGTGTGTGTGTGTGAGGTTATGGGGGGCCCCTGTGTGTGTGTGTGAGGTTATGGGGGGCCCCTGTGTGTGTGAGGTTATGGGGGGCCCCTGTGTGTGTGTGTGTGAGGTTATGGGGGGCCCCTGTGTGTGTGTGTGAGGTTATGGGGGGCCCCTGTGTGTGTGTGTGAGGTTATGGGGGGCCCCTGTGTGTGTGTGTGTGAGGTTATGGGGGGCCCCTGTGTGTGTGAGGTTATGGGGGGGCCCCTGTGTGTGTGTGTGAGGTTATGGGGGGCCCCCTGTGTGTGTGTGTGAGGTTATGGGGGGCCCCCTGTGTGTGTGTGTGAGGTTATGGGGGGCCCCCTGTGTGTGTGTGTGAGGTTATGGGGGGCCCCTGTGTGTGTGAGGTTATGGGGGGGCCCCTGTGTGTGAGGTTATGGGGGGGCCCCTGTGTGTGTGAGGTTATGGGGGGCCCCCTGTGTGTGTGAGGTTATGGGGGGCCCCCTGTGTGTGTGAGGTTATGGGGGGGCCCCTGTGTGTGAGGTTAGGGGGGGCCCCCTGTGTGTGAGGTTATGGGGGGCCCCGTGTGTGAGGTTAGGGGGGGGGGGGCCCGTGTGTGTGAGGTTAGGGGGGGGGCCCGTGTGTGTGAGGTTAGGGGGGGGCCCTGTGTGTGTGAGGTTAGGGGGGGGGGCCCTGTGTGTGTGAGGTTAGGGGGGGGCCCTGTGTGTGTGAGGTTAGGGGGGGGGCCCTGTGTGTGTGAGGTTAGGGGGGGGGCCCCGTGTGTGTGAGGTTAGGGGGGGGCCCCGTGTGTGTGAGGTTAGGGGGGGGGCCCGTGTGTGTGAGGTTAGGGGGGGGGGCCCTGTGTGTGTGAGGTTAGGGGGGGGCCCTGTGTGTGTGAGGTTAGGGGGGGGGGCCCTGTGTGTGTGTGAGGTTAGGGGGGGGCCCTGTGTGTGTGAGGTTAGGGGGGGGGGGGGGGGCCCTGTGTGTGTGAGGTTAGGGGGGGGGGGGGCCCTGTGTGTGTGAGGTTAGGGGGGGGCCCTGTGTGTGTGAGGTTAGGGGGGGGGGGGCCCTGTGTGTGTGAGGTTAGGGGGGGGGGGGGCCCTGTGTGTGTGAGGTTAGGGGGGGGGGGGGGGGGGCCCTGTGTGTGTGAGGTTGGGGGGGGGGGGCCCTGTGTGTGTGTGAGGTTAGGGGGGGGGGCCTGTGTGTGTGAGGTTAGGGGGGGGCCCCTGTGTGTGTGAGGTTATGGGGGGGCCCTGTGTGTGTGAGGTTAGGGGGGGCCCCTGTGTGTGTGAGGTTAGGGGGGGGCCCTGTGTGTGTGAGGTTAGGGGGGGGCCCTGTGTGTGAGGCTGGGGGGGCCCTGTGTGGGGGGCGGGCCCCTGTCCCTGTACAATCGGGTGGTGAGTACAGAGGACAGCAGGTTGGAGGTGACTCTATGGAGGGAATTGAGGGGTCAGCCCGGTCTGGTGTATATTTGGGAACTCCTCTCCCCTTCTCCCACCATCCCCCCTCACCGCCCACCTACCGGCTCCCCCACTCACCTGGAACTCCGTGAAATCCTCACAGCTCACCTCCTCACTGGGCGCCGCCATATTGGGAAGGCCAATGGGAGGACCCCGCCGTCCCTGACCTCTGACCTCCTCCTGGGGTGTCCTCGGCAGTGCCTGAGCCGAGTTAACTCTGTACGACCACAGAGGGCGCTGCTTCCATCATCACACCTCACATCAGGACTACGAGATGGCTCTTTTGGCAGAACACCGGATCACGTCATCCCGGAGAAATCATTCAAAGGTCGGTTCAGGACGTCTATCAGGTTTACCTAAAAATGTCCCCAGAAGTGTGTGTTGAAGCGGCCATTTTGTCGGAGCCTCTCCGTAACAGTAGTATGAAATATCTATAACATTATGGAGGCCTTAATGGAGACAATTTACCCCGCTACGTGAGAGCCGCCAGGCGAGGTTCCTATTGGTGGAATCGTTCCAGCGACTTTATTTGATTGGGTGGCTATTTAATCATTCCGCTCCGTGATTAGTGGAGGCGGGCCTCAGGAGTCCGCTTTATTTGTTGACAGAACACATGCCTCGCCTGCCTATTGGCTGCTCTCGTTGAGGCGGGGCTAGCACGGAGAGCGCGTCTCATTGGCTGGGGGCTGTGGTTTGAGGTCACTTCAGTCTACGGGTTGACATCGGAGATCTGACACTCGTCTGAAGATGCTGCGAGCGGCGCTAGGGAGGAGCGGCCTGCGCTTATTGGCCGGTGAGGAGGTTATGTCAGCTGAGCGCTGGAGGGCCACACAGTGCAATGACAGCCTGTGACCACTGGGGGCGCTGTGACCCATTACCACACATTGCAATGACAACCTGTGACCACTGGGGGGCGCTGTGACCCATTGCCACACAATGCAATGACAGCCTGTGACCACTGGGGGCACTGTGACCCATTACCACACAATGCAATGACAACCTGTGACCACTGGGTGCGCTGTGACCCATTACCACACAATGCAATGACAACCTGTGACCACTGGGTGCGCTGTGACCCATTACCACACAATGCAATGACAACCTGTGACCACTGGGTGCGCTGTGACCCATTACCACACAATGCAATGACAACCTGTGACCACTGGGGGTGCTGTGACCCATTGCCACACAATGCAGTGACAGCCTGTGACCACTGGGGACGCTGTGACCCATTACCACACATTGCAATGACAGCCTGTGACCACTGGGGGCGCTGTGACCCATTACCACACAGTGCAGTGACAGCCTGTGACCACTGGGGGCGCTGTGACCCGTTGCCACACAATGCAATGACAACCTGTGACCACTGGGGGCGCTGTGACCCATTACCACACATTGCAATGACAACCTGTGACCACTGGGGGCGCTGTGACCCATTGCCACACAATGCAATGACAACCTGTGACCACTGGGGGCGCTGTGACCCATTACCACACAGTGCGATGACACCATGGGGGCGCTGTGACCCATTGCTACACGGTTCAATGACAACTTGTGACCACTGGGGGCGCTGTGACCCAGTGCACTGACCACACGTAAACCATTGCCACACCGTGTAGGAACAACCTATAATCACTGGGGGCAGTGTGACCCACTGCCACACAGTGTAATGACAACCTGAGACCACTGGGGGTGCTGTGATTCAATGCCATATGGTGCAATGACAATCTGTGACCACTGGGAGCGCAGTGACCCATTCCCACACAGTGCAATGACAACCTGTGACCACTGGGGGCGCTGTGACCCATTACTACACAGTTCATTGACAACCTGGGGGCGCTGTGACCCATTGCTACACAGTTCAATGACAACCTGTGACCACGGGGGGCGCTGTGACCCATTACCACACAGTGCAATGACAACATGTGACCACTGGGGGCACCATGACCCAGTGCCACAGTGCACTGACCACACGTAAACCATTGCCACACTGTGTAGGAACAACCTATAATCACTGGGGGCAGTGTGACCCATTGCCACACAGTGTAATGACAACCTGAGACCCCTGGGGGGGGGGGGGGGGGGGGGCTGTGATTCAAAGCCACCCATTCCCACACATTGGAATGGCAACCTGTGACCATGGGGGGGGGGGGGGGGGGGGGGGGGGGGGGGTGGGCACTGTGACCCATTGCTATCCAGTGTAGTGACAACCTGTGACCACTGGGGACACTGTGGCTCATTGCCACACAGTGCAGTGAGTGACCCAGTGCCACAGAGGGCACTGACTTGTGTTGCAATAGACATGTGGCCCATTGCAACACAGTGTAGGAGCAACGTATGACCAGTGGGGGTGCTGTGACCTATTGCCAAGTTTTCTCATTCTATTCCCAGATTCTGATTCCTCCTGAGAAGTCCTCCACAGTGATTGGACTTCTTTTACTAAGGAAGCGTGCAGGTCTGACTGACAATCACAGCCCTTCCCTTATATAATCAGCAGATATACATGTGGCCACTAGAGGGGGATTCTATATGTGAAATATGGTACAGCAGTGCTGTGAGATCGGTGAAGTGTCTTCAGGCTCTCAGTATAATGATATCTATGAATGGTGAACACTGGCAATGTGTTCTCATCTCCTCCCAATCTCTTCCCATCTTGTTACAGAGAGGTCGGTGATGGGGAGAGGAGAGTCGGCCGTTGTGACGGGGAGACACCTGTGTAGTAAACCTGAGAATGAAGGTGAGTCCTGTGTGTGAATGAGGAACAATATATCCATGTACTGCGAGTAAAACACGGATTTGATCCCCAAGAAAACATGACTTGGTACTCGGTGGAGAAACCCTTGTTGGCCATCACAGAGGTCAGAGGTCAGACGTTTCTTGTAGGTGGTTTCCAGGTTCTCGCATCTCAGGAGGGATTTTGGTCCACATCTTCTCTACAGATCTTCTCTAAATCCTTAAGGTTTCTTGGTAACTCAAAGTTTCAGCTCCTTCCATACATTTTCTATAGGATTGAGGTCTGGAGACCCCATGGCCTTAATGTGCTTCTTCTTGAGTCACTCCTTTATTTCCTTGGCGGTATATTTTGGGTCATTGTGATGCTGGAAGACCCATCCATGACCCATCTTCAGTGTCCTGGCTGAGGGAAGAAGGTTCTCATCCAAGATTTTACAATACACGGCCTCGTCCCATTGGCCCCTCAATGTTTCCACCTCCGTGTATGACTGTAGGGATGGTCTTCTTAGGGTCATAGTCAGCATTTTTCTTCCTTCAATCACGGCGAGTCGAGTTGATGCCAAAGAGCTCAATTTTGGTCTCATCTGACCACAGGACTTTCTCCCAATCCTTCTCTAAATCCTGAAGGCTTCTTGGCAACTCAAAGTTTCAGCTCCTTCCATACATTTTCTATAGGAATAATGTCTGGAGACCCCATGGCCTTAGTGTGCTTCTTCTTGAGTCACTTCTTTATTTCCTTGGCGGGATGTTTTGGGTCGTTGTGATGCTGGAAGACCCATCCATGACCCATCTTCAGTGTTCTGGCTGAGGGAAGAAGGTTCTCATCCAAGATCTTACAATACACGGCCTCGTCCCATTGGCCTCTCAATGTTTCCACCTCCGTGTGTGACTTTAGGGACGGTCTTCTTAGGGTCACAGTCAGCATTTTTCTTCCTTCAATCACGGCGAGATTCGAGTTGATGCCAAAGAGCTCAATAATGGTCTCATCTGACCACAGGACTTTCTCCCAATCCTTCTCTGAATCTTTTAGATGTTCATTGGTAGACTTCAGATGGTCCTGTACATGTGCCTTCTTGAGGAGGGGGACCTTGCAGCCACTGCTGGATTTTAATCCATGGCGGTGTATTGTGTTACCAATGGTTTGTTTGGCGACTGTGGTCCCAACTGCCTTGAGATCATTCACAAGCTCCTCCTGTGTAGTTTTGGGCAGATCCCTCACTTTTCTCATGCCAATCCTCATCCCATGAGGAGAAATCTCACATGGAGCTCCAGACCGAGGGGGGGATTGATGGTTATTTTGTATTTTCTTCCATTTCCGAATAATCGCTTCAACAGTTGTCTCCTTCTCACCAAGCTTCTTGCTGATGGTCTTGTAGCCCATTCCAGCCTTGTGCAGGTCTACAATCTTCTCCCCGACGTCCTCTGACAGCTCTTTGGTCTTCCCCATGATGGTTTGAATGGAATAAAGAGATTCTGTGGACAGGTGTCTTTTATACACATAACGAGTTGTCGTTAGGAGAACCTTCTTACATTGACAGGACTAATCTGTGTACCACATGGGCACCTACTGTAGCCAGAATTATTGTTGGTTGGTAGGGGATGAAATACTTATTTTACTCCCTGAACAGCGACTTAATTTATAACATTTGTATCCTGTGGTTTTTTTTTTCTGGATTTTTGGTTGCTATTCTCTCTATCATATAAAATACACCTATGATAATTTTCGCCACTGTAACCACCCTTATTCCTCTCTGCTTCTGTTACATTGGGCCATTGCTGGGATGTGACCAGAGCAATCCCCCTCCTCACCCACCATTGGCCGCCCCCCCATATGTCAGCCCACTGTTTCGGCTGACCCCCCCCCCCCATCTGCCTACAGTGTTGTGGCCGGGCCCCCCCAACCCATGTCTGCCCACTCTGTTGTGGCCGGGCCCCACCCATGTCAGCCCTCTGTTGTGGCCGGGCGCCCCCCCACCCATGTCAGCCCTCTGTTGTGGCCGGGCCCCCTCCCCACAACCCATGTCAGCCCTCTGTTGTGGCCGGGCCCCCTCCCCACAACCCATGTCAGCCCTCTGTTGTGGCCGGGCCCCCTCCCCACAACCCATGTCAGCCCTCTGTTGTGGCCGGGCCCCCTCCCCACAACCCATGTCAGCCCTCTGTTGTGGCCGGGCCCCCTCCCCCCCACAACCCATGTCTGCCCACAGCTATGGTTCTCTCCTGATGTGTTACAGAATATTCTCAATAGAATGTAACCACAGAAGAGTATTTCTCTCCTTCTCGCACACTATTGGCTGATCTCTGGGTCTTCTCAGCAATAGATTCCTGGCTGATGCTTTTTATGTGTGAAGGAAAAGAAGTACAAGAAACGCAATAGACAGACGGGATCTTCCATTGCTGATTTTGTTATCAGAGGTGCTGATCCAGAGACTTCCATCGTTTTCCTTCCTTCACTTCTTGTTGCCCTGGAACAAGCATGTGCATATCAGATGTCCCCGACCCTTCACTGGCTGCATGCTGCTTCCCAGCTATCGACTCAGAAAGTAGTAAAAGTCGGAGAAGTTGGTTGTGACAACGTCTACATTTCTGACTTGACAGGTTCTTTTTAACAGGACATTTGTCAACATTTGTTTGTTTGTGGAAATTCTAATATCGAAGGGCCAAAAAATGGTAAAATGTAGCAACGATTAAATAAAAAAACGATCCTATGACTATCACCTCGTGGGAAGTGGGTCCTCCAGTGTACATAAAGTATTAGTGTGGGAGTTGTGGACCTTATCGGTGATAAATCCAGCTTCATGGATTAGAGAATGGTCTGCAGAATAGTGAAGATGAAGTAGGCGAAGGTGTCGGGATCCGGCTTTCTCCATGTTGACCATGAAGGGTCTATGATTATTGATTGATAAATGGCTATAGAAGATGTCTATATGAGAGACTCTGACAACCTCCACCATGTAGTCACCCTCCCCGCCTCCTTCTTCTTCCTCCAGGTCAGTCCTTCAAGGTCCCCGCACACAGACCCAGCGACTTCGAGAAGAAGATCCTTCTATGGGGAGGTCGGTTCAAGAAGGAGTCCGATATTCCAGAATTTGTCTCGTAAGTATCTGAGATGGCTTCCATCTCCACCGCTTCTGGCAGTCCTCTGACCCAACCATGGACAGCTTGGCATCTACAGTGCCCGTACCTTCTGGGACACATCAGGTTTATTGTCCGTCCCTTTTTCTGTTTGCTGGACTTGTATTCCAGGACATCGTAATACGTTTGTAAGAACAGGTAAGGGGAATTTATCAAAACTGGAGCAGCTGTACATGACAACCAATCAGCTTCCATCTTCAGTTTGCTCAGTTAAGTTTTTAAAATGAAATCTAGAAGCTGATTGGTTGCCACAGTTTTTACAGTTTTGATAAATTCCCCATCCAAAAAGGGATAGATGGGCCCCTTTTGGAAAGGGGTGTACAGAGCAGGAGAGAGGCTGGGTTTACAGACTAGCATTAACCCTATCACTGCTAAGGCTTTTTCACTTTTTGCACATGTTTAACCACTTCAGCCCCGGACCAATTGGCAGCCAAAGGACCAGGCCCCTTTTTGCGATTCGGCACTGCGTCGCTTTAACTGACAATTGCGCGGTCGTGCGACGTGGCTCCAAAACAAAATTGGCGTCCTTTTTTTCCCCACAAATAGAGCTTTCTTTTGGTGGTATTTGATCGCCCCTGCGGTTTTAATTTTTTGCGCTATAAACAAAAATAGAGCGACAATTTTGAAAAAAATGCAATATTTTTTGCTTTTTGCTATAATAAATATCCCCAAAAAATATATAAAAAAACATTTTTTCCTCAGTTTAGGCCGATACGTATTCTTCTACATATTTTTGGTAAAAAAAATCGCAATTAGCGATTATTGATTGGTTTGCGCAAAAGTTATAGCGTTTACAAAATAGGGGATAGTTTTATATAGCATTTTTATTAATATTTTTTTTTTTTTTTACTAGTAATGGCGGCGATCAGTGATTTTTATTGTGACTGCGACATTATGGCGGACACATCGGACATTTTTGGGACCATTGTCATTTTATATAGCAATCAATGCTATTTAAATGCATTGATTCCTGTATAAATGACAGTTGTAGTGAAAGAGTTAACCACTAGGGGGAGGGGAGGGGTTATGGGCTGTGACGTGTGTGTGTTTTTTTTACATTAGGGGGCGTGGCTGTACGTCTGACGTCATTGATCGGCTTTCCCGATGACCGGGAACAGCCGATCAATGACAGGCAGAGTAGGAAGCGCGGGGTGAGGTTTGTTTACACAGACCTCTCCCCGTTCTTCAGCTCCGTAACCCGATCGGGTCTGCTGGTCCCGTGGCCGGGGTCACGGAGCTCCCGACCGTGCCGCTGGCGGCGCGCGCGACCTACGGGCAGGCATTTAAAGGGCCACGTACAGATACGTGGTTTTGCCTGCCCGTGCCATTCTGTAGACGTATATCTACATGAGGCGGTCGGGAAGCGGTTAAAATGCCAATTTTAGGCCTGAAAATTGTCTAAAACCCCCAAAACATTATATATTTTATGAAAGCAGGTAAAATATAAAAGATGCATTTGGGTCGAGTACTGTATATACTCGCGTATAAGCCAAATTTTTCAGCACATATTTTTTTTTTTTGTTTGCTGAAAATGCCCCCCCCTCGGCTTATACTCGAGTGAAGCACTTTTCTGCAGCAGAGAATGACATTTTCTGACCCGACTTTGCCCCCCCCCTGTAGATACGGGGCCACTTGGTGCACAAACCCAATGGAACTATCACTACAACATATCCAAAGCTGGGGTTCCTAGCGGAAAATGTCATTCTCTGCTGCAGATAGGTGCTTTACATTTTCCGAACCGATTTTGGGACCCCCGTATCTCGGGGCCACTTGGTGCTAGGAACCCCATCTTTGGATATGTTGTCAACTGTGTCCATCTGCAGAAATGTCATTTTGGGACCCTTTGGCTGCAGCTAGGGGGCATCTAGGGACCCTTAACTACCGAGTTTGAAGTTCGGGGGATCTATGACTGCTAATGGGCACAGTGAGGCTGCAAATGGGCACAGTATGGCTGCAAATGGGCATTGTTGGCCCTCTTTTCCACTTGCAGTAGCTACGCATTTCTCACCCTAGGCTTATACTCGAGTCAATAAGTTTTCCCAGTTTTTTGTGGGGAAAATTAGGTGCCTCGGCTTATATTCGAGTATATACGGTAAGTAGATATCAAACATGGTTGGGTCGAGTAAGTAGTTACCAAATATGTCAAGCCTTAAAGTTACCCACGTCCATGAAATGGGTGAAAGGACCCTTTACCTGACACCAACTTTCCAGAATCACTAAAATGATAAAATGATGTGTGACTTGCCGGATGTAGTAGTTCTGCCCACATCAATGAAGCATAAAAATATGTGTTTTTTTTTTTTTTTTTTTTTTCCAGGTATGAGATGGTGGACGCAGCAAAGAGCAAAGTCCGGGTGAAGTTCTCGGTGATGATGATGCTTCTCACCATCGTGGGCTGTATTGGAATGGTCATTTCTGGAAAACGGGTGAGTGCCAGATGGGATAATATTTAGTGCTGTTATTATACATTTATATAGCTCTGACATATTCCATAGTGCTGTACAGAGAACATTGAGCCAGTCACATCAGTCTCTGCACCAGAGGAGCTTACACTCTAATGTCCCCCCACAGTCTATTATTATTATTATTATTATTAAACATTTTATAGAGCTTTGGCTCTGAGTGAGCAGGGGACATTACCAACCTGAGGGGGAGGGGGAGAAAAAGTATTTGACCCCCCCCCCCCTCCGCTGATTTTGTTTGCCCACTGACAAAGAAATGATCAGTCTATAATTCAATTATTAATTAATTATAATAATGGTCGGTTTATTTTAACAGTGAGAGAGACAGAATAACAAGAAAAATATCCAGAAAAACGTATTTCAAAAAAAGTTATAAACTGATTTGCACTTTAACCACTTCAGCCCCGGACCAATTGGCAGCCAAAGGACCAGGCCCCTTTTTGCAATTCGGCACTGCGTCGATTTAACTAACAATTGCGCGGTCATGCGACGTGGCTCCAAAACAAAATTGGCGTCCTTTTTTTCCCACAAATAGAGCTTTCTTTTGGTGGTATTTGATCGCCCCTGCGGTTTTTATTTTTTGCGCTATAAACAAAAATAGAGCGACAATTTTGAAAAAAATGCAATATTTTTTACTTTTTGCTATAATAAATATCCCCAAAAAAATATATAAAAAAACATTTTTTTTCCTCAGTTTAGGCCGATACGTATTCTTCTACATATTTTTGGTAAAAAAAAATCGCAATTAGCGATTATTGATTAGTTTGCGCAAAAGTTATAGCGTTTACAAAATAGGGGATAGTTTTATAGCATTTTTATTAATATTTTTTTTTTTATTAGTAATGGCGGCGATCAGCGATTTTTATTGTGACTGCGACATTTTGGCGGACACATCGGACATTTTTGACACATTTTTGGGACATTTGTCATTTATACAGCAATCAGTGCTATTTAAATAGCACTGATTCCTATGTAAATGACAGTTGTAGTTAGGGGGTTAACCACTAGGGGGCGGGGAGGAGTCAGTGTGACGTGTTGTGTTTTTTTTTTTACAGTAGGGGGGCGTGGCTGTACGTATGACGTCATTGATCGGCGTTCCCGATGACAGGGAACCGCCGATCACTGACAGTCAGTGTAGGAATCGCGGGGAGAGGTTTGTTTACATAGACCTCTCCCCGTTCTTCAGCTCCGTAACCCGATCGCGGGATACCAGCGGCGATCGCGTCCGCTGGTCCCGCGGCCGTGGTCATGGAGCTCCCGACCGGGTCGCGCGCGCGCCCCCCGGGCAGGCAAATTAAAGGGGACGTACAGGTACGTGCTTTTGCCTGCCCGTGCCATTCTGTTGACGTATATCTACAGGAGGCGGTCGGGAAGCGGTTAATGAGTTAAATAAGTAATCGATCCCCTATCCATCAGCAAGATTTCTGTCTCCCAGGTGTCTTCTATACAGGTAACGAGCTGAGATTAGGAGCTCTCTCGCTCTCTCTCTCGCTCTCTCTCGCTCTCTCGCTCTCTCGCTCTCTCGCTCTCTCGCTCTCTCGCTCTCTCGCTCTCTCGCTCTCTCGCTCTCACTCGCTCTCTCGCTCTCTCGCTCTCTCGCGCTCTCTCTCTCTCTCTCTCTCTCTCTCTCTCCTAATCTCAGCTTGTTACCTGTATAAAAGACACCTGTCCACAGAAGCAATCAACCAATCAGATTCCAATCTCTCTCCACCGTGGCCAAGACCAAAGAGCTGTCCAAGGATGTCGGGGAGAAGATTGTAGACCTACACAAGGCTGGAATGGGCTACAAGACCATCGCCAAGCAGCTTGGTGAGAGGAGACAACAGTCGGTGGATTATTCATAAATTGAACAAAACACAAAATTATGGTCACTCTCGCTCGGTCTGGGGCTCCATGGAAGGTCTCACCTCGTGGAGTTTCAATGATCCTGAGAACGGTGAGGAATCAGCCCAGAACTACACGGGAGAATCTTGTCAATGATCTCAGCTGGGACCAAAGTCACCAAGAAAACAATCGGTAACACACTACACCGCGAAGGACTGAAATCCTGCTCCAGAAATCACATGTACAGGATGGTCTGAAGATCACTAATGAACATCTAAATGATTCAGAGGAGAACTGGGGGAAAGTGTTGTGATCAGATGAGACCAAAATTAAGCTCTTTGGCATCAACTCAACTCGCCGTGTTTGGAGGAGGAGGAATGCTGGCTATGACCCCAAGAACACCATCCTCCACAGTCGCATATAAAGGTGGAAACGTTATGCTTAGGGGGTGTTTTTCTGCTAAGGGGACAGGACAATTTCACCACATCAAAGGGACGGTGGATGGAGCCCATGTACCGTCAAATCTTGGGTGAGAACCTCCTTCCCTCAGCCAGGGCATTGAAAATGGGTCGTGGATGGGTATTCCAGCATTACAATGACCCAAAACACACGGCCAAGGCAACAAAGGAGTGGCTCAAGAAGAAGCATATTAAGGTCCTGGAGTGGCCTAGCCAGTCTCCAGATCTTAACCCCATAGAAAATATGTGGAGGGAGCTGAAGGTTCGAGTTACCAAACGTCAGCCTGGAAACCTTAATGACTTGGAGAGGAGTGGCACAAAATCCCTCCTGAAATGTGAGAACCTGGTGGCCAACTACAAGAAACATCTGACCTCTGTGATCGCTAACAAGGGATTTGTCACCAAGTACTGAGTCATGTTTTGTAAAGGGGTCAAATACTTATTTCACTCATTAAAATGCAAATCAATTTATAACTTTTTAGAAATTTGTTTTTCGGGATATTTTTGTTTATTCTGTCTCTCACTGTTAAAATTATAGACTGATCGTTTTTGTCAGTGGGCAAATGTACAAAATCGGCAGGGGATCAAATACTTTTTCCCCCCTCACTGTATGCAGAGAGACCATTTCTTCCACACACAGAGCCTGCTGGCAGGAAACAGACCTTTCTACTCTAGAGGCTGTGGTTGCTTTCTAAGAAAACCAACTGTAATATTTTTTGCACACCTTTTAATTGGCTGCACCCGCATTGTATTTCTATGGCTTATACTGAAAGCTGAGTTGGTCTTCTAGTTGAAGAGTCGGAGGGTTGAGCTGTTCCCTGGCTGTACACGAGCCGCTCTCTCTAGTCTGGGCTCGGCTCCAGATCACTCTGAAGGTCACACGTGTTCGGTATAATTAGCTGAATTCTTGGCTTTGCATCCAGGAAGTGACCTCTGGGTACACCGCGCTCGTCAAGAGACGCATTACCCTTCGCTCCCAGCATATTCCCACATACCTCCAATAGAACTGTCACACTGCAGAGACATGTCCGATTTCAAGTGCTTTCCTAAAATATAAGGAGAGCCTAAACGGCTGCGGGTATCGGGCAAACCTCCTATGGGGGAAACATGCTGACCTCCTTCTAAGAAAAAAAAAAAACTTAGTGGTTGTAAACCCTTCCAAAGGCAGAAGGTGCATTCTCTGCATTAAGAAAAAAAAAGCTTTTGGTGTGCCTCAGCCCCCCTAATATTTACCTGAGCCCCTTCTCGATCCAATGATGTTGCATGAGAGACTTGGCTGCCCAGGACTCTCCCTCCTCATTGGCTGAGACGGTAGCAAATTGCCATTGGCTCCTGCTGCTGTCAATCAAAGTCAGTAAGCCAATGAGCAGAGAGAGACCGGTTCACACTGCCTGGAGAGAGAGACCGGTTCACACTGCCTGGAGAGAGAGACCGGTTCACACTGCCTGCAGAGAGAGAGACCGGTTCACACTGCCTGCAGAGAGAGAGACCGGTTCACACTGCCTGCAGAGAGAGAGAGAGACCGGTTCACACTGCCTGCAGAGAGAGAGAGAGACCGTTTCACACTGCCTGCAGAGAGAGAGAGAGAGACCGGTTCACACTGCCTGCAGAGAGAGAGAGACCGGTTCACACTGCCTGCAGAGAGAGAGAGACCGGTTCACACTGCCTGCAGAGAGAGAGAGAGAGAGAGACCGGTTCACACTGCCTGCAGAGAGAGAGAGACCGGTTCACACTGCCTGCAGAGAGAGAGAGACCGGTTCACACTGCCTGCAGAGAGAGAGAGAGAGACCGGTTCACACTGCCTGCAGAGAGAGGGAGAGACCGGTTCACACTGCCTGCAGAGAGAGAGAGAAAGAGAGACCGGTTCACACTGCCTGCAGAGAGAGAGAGACCGGTTCACACTGCCCTCAGAGAGAGAGACCGGTTCACACTGCCTGCAGAGAGAGAGAGAGACTGGTTCACACTGCCTGCAGAGAGAGAGAGAGAGAGAAAGAGAGACCGGTTCACACTGCCTGCAGAGAGAGAGAGAGAGAGAGACAGGTTCACACTGCCTGCAGAGAGAGAGAGAGACCGGTTCACACTGCCTGCAGAGAGAGAGAGAGAGACCGGTTCACACTGCCTGCAGAGAGAGAGAGAGACCGGTTCACACTGCCTGCAGAGAGAGAGAGAGACCGGTTCACACTGCCTGCAGAGAGAGAGAGAGACCGGTTCACACTGCCTGCAGAGAGAGAGAGAGAGACCGGTTCACACTGCCTGCAGAGAGAGAGAGAGAGACCGGTTCACACTGCCTGCAGAGAGAGAGGGAGACCGGTTCACACTGCCTGCAGAGAGAGAGTGAGACCGGTTCACACTGCCTGCAGAGAGAGAGAGAGAGACCGGCTCACACTGCCTGCAGAGAGAGAGACCGGCTCACACTGCCTGCAGAGAGAGAGAGAGAGACCGGGTCACACTGCCTGCAGAGAGAGAGAGAGAGAGACCGGCTCACACTGCCTGCAGAGAGAGAGAGAGAGAGAGAGAGCGGCTCACACTGCCTGCAGAGAGAGAGAGAGAGACCGGCTCACACTGCCTGCAGAGAGAGAGAGACCGGCTCACACTGCCTGCAGAGAGAGAGAGAGACCGGCTCACACTGCCTGCAGAGAGAGAGAGAGACCGGCTCACACTGCCTGCAGAGAGAGAGAGAGAGACCGGCTCACACTGCCTGCAGAGAGAGAGAGACCGGTTCACACTGCCTGCAGAGAGACCGGTTCACACTGCCTGCAGAGAGACCGGTTCACACTGCCTGCAGAGAGACCGGTTCACACTGCCTGCAGAGAGACCGGTTCACACTGCCTGGAGAGAGAGAGAGAGAGACCGGTTCACACTGCCTGGAGAGAGAGAGAGAGAGAGACCGGTTCACACTGCCTGGAGAGAGAGAGAGAGAGAGACCGGTTCACAATGCCTGGAGAGAGAGAGAGAGAGAGACCGGTTCACAATGCCTGGAGAGAGAGAGAGAGAGAGACCGCTTCACACTGCCTGGAGAGAGAGAGAGAGACCGCTTCACACTGCCTGGAGAGAGAGAGAGACCGCTTCACACTGCTTGGAGAGAGAGAGAGAGACCGCTTCACACTGCCTGGAGAGAGAGAGACCGCTTCACACTGCCTGGAGAGAGAGAGAGAGAGAGACTGGTTCACACTGCCTGCACAGAGAGAGAGAG